>PNEQ01040744.1:0-21561 GCA_003012365.1 Medauroidea extradentata | reverse complement strand
TCAAGTCTTTGAGACACCCATAAAATATTCTAACATGTTATTCAAGGTTTTTCCTCAATTTAGTCTCTACGGAGGTGAAAAGACGGGAAAGGTGTTTTAGAAATATCCTCAATATTGTTTGAATCATTCAAGATATATACAGGTAGGTAGGTGGGCTTCAGGTTCTGTCTTCAGAGAGATCATCAGAGACAGTAACACATAACTTGGTACTAGGACAGGAGTTAGGAGAGGAGTCGGCCATGGCCTTTGTTAAGAAACCATGGAGTGATTTTGAGATGTAATAGAAAACTGAAATCAGGAAGGCCATTTCGATCCCCGGGTTCTCCCGAATGTAAGCCTAACGGGTTACTATTGCACCGCTTCTCTCAGTTATTTGAGATATAAAGCTACTTTTTGATTTATGATGATGATTATGTAAATGGTTGTAAATATATTTCACGATATTTCTACATTCAAACAATCTAAGTTGATATATATTTTTTCAAAGAATTGTCGATTTGACTGTGACTAAGTGTAACTGACTTAATTTTCAGTTCCATTGGATACCTATACACTAATGTCTGCCTTCTATATGTTACTAAGATTTTTCGAAATTCAACCCCTATAAGGACTAAAAAATGTAAAATTTGTTTTTGATTACCTAATCATACAATTGAGGTATCGAGGTTTTGTTTGCTTCAGAATGATGCGTACGGAAATATCTAAAGAAACATTATATAAGCTATTTACTGGATAAAATAACTGTAATTATGGGTGGGGGTGAGAGGGAGAGAGAGTGAACTTAGTTTGTAAACTTCCAGAGACCTACAATCCGCAAAGCAAGTACTACCAGCAATAAATAATTTAAACCAGGGTTACATTCTGCAATTCTATCTATGTATATGTATTGCCGTACAACCTTTGTGTATCTCGAGAAAGAATATTTTACTTATTGTGTTTTTTCTGAAGAATATTTTCGAGATTACATGGAGTTGACAGCCTATATTAAACACTGTGTACATGTGCGCAATGATAAATCTCACAGAAGTCTGAAAACAGTTCTCCCTTCATGCAGAAGATGGTCAGAATATAAGCCAGAGGGTGTGGTAAAATTTCCCTCACAGGCTTTGAGGACTTGTAGTGGAGACCAAGACTCATGTCCGGAAACGTACCGTTTTACTGCTACACGAAAAATCACCACACACGCTGTTTTCGGCACCACTCACTAGGATAGTCTTAACTATGGTAGTCCATACGTGATTCCCCGATCTTCTGATGTCCCATTGGAGTACAAGTTTACATACTAATTATTTGAGTTTGTGATCCTGCTGTTGTGCTTGACATTGTAATTCATATTACAGTAAAGTAGTAATCCTCCACTACAGTAACAATTCAAGGTGTACGTACTTCATTGGCACTGTGTTGCTGTTATCCACGGAACACACGTTTGCAGAATATGTGGACATGATGTTTTTGTACGGCAAAGCTCGATGCAATGGCAGGGCTGCTCGTATAGCTCAATGGCGGCTGTATGGGGAGCGTTATCCACACCCCAAAACACCTTCGCACTCACTGTTTGCTATTGTGTACCAGTGGGCAACTGAAACGGGTACATTTACCCCCAGCAGGGCCAACTGTGGTGCTTCACGGCGGTGCCGTACACCTGAGTTTGATGAGGATGTACTCCATTTAGTGGAAGAGGATGCGATGATGAGTACCAGACAGATAGCAGGTAGACTTTCAGATTTCATGTACAGTCAACACCTCGCACATTTATTAACAATCAATGTTTACACATTTTACAATGTTCGGTGTGCAGGTAGACTGAATGTGAATCACACAGCTGTCTGGCAAGTTCAACATTAGCGGCAGCTACACCTGTACCACCCCCAGAAGGTACAGGCAATGCAGCCAGGTGATTTTGGACCACGAGCAAACTTCTGCAGATGGTTGTTACACCGTTGCGTGGATGAGCCCAACTTTCCACGGCAGATCCAATTCACTGATGAAGCCCACTTCACCAGGGAAGGAGTTCACAATACTCACAACTGTCACGTGTGGGCTGATGCAAACCCGCATGCTGCACGCTCCCACGAGTTTCAACACAGATACAGTCTCAATATTTGAGCAGGGTTTCTTGATGGGCGTGTGATTGGGCCATACCTTCTTCCAAAAATGCTCACGGGTTACATGTACTTACGATTCCTTGAATCCATACTCCAAGGTTTCTTGGAGGATCTGCCATTGCATGTGCGTCTAAACATGTGGTTTCAACACCATGCCGCACCAGCTCATTTTCCAATGGCAGTCAATGTCACCTGGGCCAACGATTTGGGCTACAGTGGATAGGTCGTGGTGGCATGATTGCTTGGCCACCACATTCTCCCGACATGACCTGTGGGGTTACATAAAAAGCAAAATTTATGAGACACTTGCGGAATCCGTGGAAGACCTACTAGCACGTGTGATGGCTGCAGCGGATATTGGAGGACCAGAAATTGGTGATCGTCACATTGAGCCCCCTTCGTAACTGGTTCCAGATGACAGGCAGCTGGAGTCGGGGAGAGCAATGTGTGTTGTAGTATTTCGTGAGTAGCGGTAAAACAGTACGTTTCCGGACACGAGTTCCTATGCTAAACTTATTTGTCTTGGTCCCCACTACAAGTCTTCAAAGGCTGTAAGGGCAATTTTTTCACATTCTGTATAAACTCTGCTCTTCCTCATTTCCACCGTGGTGGGTATAAATTTCCAACAAGTCAGAAGAATATATTCTGATTTTGACAGTAGAGTACAGATAGGGACATGTACAGTCACTAAAATTAATAACAAATATGAAGCAAGTTCTTATCTAATTATAACATGCTTTTCCGTTACACAAATTTAGGGGGATACAAATTATATGTTGTACCCTACCACTGAAATTTGGATTGTCCCCCCCCCCCTCCTGGTTCACCAGCCACAGGAAATGGGTATACACATGTGTAACATTCTTTGAATGCTATTCCTAAGCAGATATAACTTACGCACACTGAGCAGTTTTCAAACACTGCTGCAACAGCCAATGTTCTGCACACCTCTGTACAGCCTGGGCAGGCTCCCATCTTAAGAATTAACTTCAGGTGCTTTGTTTTTTATTTAAAATGTAGCCTAATCTATTTCTAAGAGCTTAAATTTAACTTGCATCAAACTTTCACATGCGTTTAAACAAAACACAAAAATGAAACCAAAATATCAAGGACATCATGAAATATATTATTCTCAATGACATAATCAAAAAACTTTTGGAAACATGATTTATCTAAATCCTAGTAATAAACCTAAAAAAAGGTATAACTAATAAATGCTAAGCTATCCCAAAAAATATTCACTTTTTTTGATAGTAAAACCCTTTAATACTGATGTAAATAATTTATATGTAGCATGTCCATATTTTGATACTGATATGACACACGTAAGTTGTTCCTGATATAGAGATGACTGGTACCTAAATTTACTTAAAATTTCTTCTTGTGTTTTTCACTAAACATGTTATATTACAAATTCTTTTGCATTAATATGCAATTGCTTGGCCTTTGATACGTCAAGTAAAAAATCACAACCTATCAAACTGTTATAAACAGGAGTTTAAAATGGTAAACAATTTCATCAGTAGCCAACGAAAAAACTAGAAACCTACCAAGGACATTTATATAAACACTTGCTGGTTCTCCTTCACCACCCTCGTTGTAAGCAAGACATGAAAAGTTGGACTGTGTTTCCAAAGTCACTGGCTGGATAGTTAGGGTGGAAGCTGTGACATCCTGGATGTGATGACTGCCCCGCATCCAGCGGAATGTCGTCGTTTCTGGGTAGCCAGGCTCGTCCACGCTGCAGTTCAGAGTGACCGATCCTTTTTTCACTACACTCGGCGGAGAATACACTAGTGTTGCTGGTCCAGGTGGATCTGTTGCATAAAAAGGTAACAGTAGGTACACTACGACAAAAATATAAGAAAAATACATAAATATATACACTCCCTACAGAGGTAATGCACCAAGGGACTAAAAGTTGTTAAGTTTACTTCTTACAGTTATTATTTTACATGTTGATAAATTGGAAATTAATACCTCACTTATGTAATGTTTAAGGGAAAAACAGAACTTTCTCATCAAGGATAATAAATTTCATTTGTAAAAATTAATTTAGTTCACTAGATTTCCTAAGCACATATGCAGATTCTTAAATGCTTTAAGTTCCCTAAATCTTAATTGTATCTGTTGTGGCTCAGTTGGCTAAGGCAGGGGTGAATTCCATCATTAGTATCATAGGATAAAATCCCACATCCCCACAAAATATTTAGTTTACGTCATATTAATAATGCACATTTACATAAAGTTTAAGTTTCTTTGAAAAAAAAACATATGACCTACGCTGTTATCCAAATAACTAAAACCTAAAATTTTGAAACTGGTTGCATACACGCTCTGGTCCAGATCAGTCCCAGATCTGGCCAAATTCAGATATAAGCTCTTTTCATAAAGGGAGCATGGTGTCCTAACAATGAGGTTTCGACCATGTCTGAAGTTTGTTTTCTTTTCGTATGTTGGCACAATGACACACGTGAAATATTTTCGTTGAAAAAACTTGTTTATGAACACAATACAACACACTTGAAGTGTGGGGTAGGTGGTGCCCTAAGGGCGCGGTCTACTGCAATTTTCATCATCATTATTTAATTTTTTATTCGTACAAGATATTTTTCTTCTTATTTTAGACACAAAATGTGACTAAATTTGGTTCTTATAAAATTTTTATCTCTCATAGTTTTCGCGTAATGGCTGGTTAAAGTCATATTTTGTATGTTTCAGTTTTAACGACTACACTAAAACCAACTGATAAACGAAACTCAAAAAAATCTCAGTGGATAAACACATTGCTGGCTACAATGTCATGCTCATAAAAATAAAGAATAAAAATTATTTGAATTTTAAAAAAATAGTGAAACTGAAAATAAAAATTTTAATAATTTAATGACAAAATTTTTCTATAATTTTTCCCTTGTGTCAAACTGTTTGCATTTTTTGTTATTTTAACAAACACAGTATCAGTCGCGAGGTGTGAGGTTTAGGGGAGGGGAAGCAACTGGTGTACGTACACAGTTTACCCCCTGAAAAAAAATTTAATTTTTAGGTGCAAAACAGTGTTATTTTTAAATAGTTTTCCGAATATTAACAATGAGATTGAATATATTATAAATATCAATATATTTATATATAAAATAATTTCTGCCAAGAAAAAAAGGTGGTGTCTAATTAACCTTCTTCCCACAACTACATTATTATATGTAGGCTATGGCCAATATTTAGCAAAAAGTAAGTTGGAATAATTGTTTTGCTTTACATCATAACAAAATAACGTTAGCATTTATTATTTGTAGGCTGATAAATAAAGAGAAGTAACATTTTTTCTTAACAACAAAGCAATACATTATTATGTTGTTAAATATGAAATTAGAGTATTTTATAACTTTAAGTGCTAAGCAACAATGAGTGACTAAATACAGATCAGTAATCAATATGAAAACAGACGCATGTTTAATATAGAACTCGAATCCTGGTCGAATGCATTCCAGCAATTTCATATATTTACAGAAGTGTGTAATCCTAAAACTAAAAAGCATGCATAACCAAGACAGTGATGCAATGTAAATACGTACCAAAGTACAACAAATAAGTCTATATATATATATATATAGACACACACATACATATGAATTAAACTACTAACTGTACCATTCCGCAAAAATGGGTGGAACTGTAACTTCCATAGAGTTTATTCATATTTCAGAAATTGTATTTTTTTAAATCATTGAATTTTAAATAAAAAAATTGCTAATTGTCTGAAAATTAAAAAAAAAAAAAAAAAGAAAGAAAAGAAAAGAAAAAATAATTAAATGATGTTTTTATACATGTCTTGAAGTTGCTCGTGACACTGTTCTTTAGTGTGAATTATTTCCTTCCAGTAAGTCAGTTTTCCTTTCTATTATAAAACAGTCTTTCTGCAAATTTGGACTTTGACATGCAATTATAGAACAAAAATATGAAAGCTAAAAATGTTCATTGCAGTAAAAAATAGTCACAATGTGTGTCAACAAAACAAATCATATATTGTACAAATATACAAATTATTGAAACAAATAAAATTTTTGGTGAACCCATCCTTCCATTAATAGCCTTTTTTTTTTTTTTTTTTCGGAAACAAAGAAGAATAACCAGGCATCACTTATTTACGTACAGGCTTTGTTTGCTTTCATAGGTTGCAATTAAAATAAAAGGAAATTCTTACAAACGTCTGGAAGAAAAGCATTATGTAGTTACACATTGTGATGACACAGCACTTACTTTTCAGAAAGATGAAGAAATTTGATTTTAAAATATTACACTTATTACTGAAATATTTCTGTAGCCAAATATAAAAAACCCTGCAGTGTAAATAAATGATGCTCCACCCTCAAAATGTTCTATTATTTTTTTATTTAGTAAGTGATGAGAATTATTATGGAAGCAATTCTTCCATTACTTCCATGAACACTTCGCCGCAGCATAGTATATTAAGGATGTACGTTATGAGCGTGTGTCTGTATGTGTATGTGCATGCATACATTAGCAAGTATTTTTTATATTGATATTACTGAAATAGTTTTTTTACAGTTTTGGTTGCTCTTACTGCGAAGGGCCCCATGAAGAGCCAATGCCCAAGGCCCTGCAAAAGCTAGGGCAGCCACTGATATGGGCATTCACTCTCTCATTTCATGCACGTTAACTGCCACAAGTGCTGTCCTTGTTTAGGAGTGCACTGTTGCCAAAATTACAAAGATTTCATAATGTAACTTTGATTTTAAAACCTTTGCATATCGTACAGCATCTAAACGTGCATTGGATGATCTGATAGTTTCATTATTTGCACCATTCTACGGGGTTTAAAAATTCTAAGACAAAAACTTTGCATTTATACTACTTATTACACATATCACATTCTAACTAAAGAATTAATTGCAAAACTATATTAAAATCTTAATGGTCTGTAACTCCATACGTCTGGACAGCAACAAGAGTTATCACAAAACTAAACCTTTTATTTGTTAATTATGCATGCTATCAATTATTTTCTAACCTTGTGTGGGTCTCACTACAGAATGAAACATTAAAATAGTTGGTCAGTGAAAAACATTTTTATTAGGTACTGGTTACATGGGGGATAAAAGCGAGAGAGTTGCTCATAAAGAACTGAATTTATTTTTAAAGGCAACACCACTTCATTAGCTTCAACTGTTCTCTTGTTCATAGTATGAAATATATTGTGTATTAGATCACCACACTTACCCTGCAAACCAATATATCTGACAAGCACTCCAGGTTTCGTTATCTTTATTGACTGTGTGGTTCTGTCAGGATGTGATAGAAAATAACATAGCCTTTCTTTTAGACAGTAGGTTTTTTTTCATCCCATATCTTAAACTAGTCCAGGAGTGTATCCGTCTGTGTCTCACAGCCACGTTATTTGTTGTATCCAGTGACTGATTTCAGAGCAAAAATTTCGTTAACGTTTTTTTGTTAACATTTATTTGTATAGAAGGTAAAATACAAAAAAAAAAATACAATATAGGTAGGCTACGAGAGAAGGCGTGAAATGTTGTGTTATAGATATTTCAATATTTATCACATACATACTATAAACACAGTTAAGGACGCTTCAAAAGTAACCAACTGTTCCAAATGAACCATTTCGCTCTTAGGAAGAAACAACAGCAACATGGTACCTTTCATTAACCTGCATAGTTGAAACAGAAAGTGAAATGCAAACAAAACTCCCCTAAATAAATATAAGGCCATGATCTATTATTTCTGCCCCTTGTGCGATAGTCATTTAAAATTCATTAAGATGGAATTACTTAAAACTAATTACATAAATTTCATTCTAAAAAACAATAAGGGTAATCAAATGTATCAATTAAATATTAAAATAAACAATTCAATATACAAATTTATAGAACAATTAATATGAAATTTCTGGGTGTTAACACAGATCACCAATTACATTGAACAGAACATACAAATGTGATTAGCAATATATCAGCAACTGGATAATTCGTTCACAGAGATTTAAGTTGGTTTTAAATAAAAACAACATGAAAATGAACTACTACTCTTTGTTCGAGACTTTCTGAACATGTGACATATTCTAGTGGAAATCTGTTGATGAAAAACAAGACTTCAAAACATGATGTGAGAAATTTATGTAATGTTAATAGCACACAGGCATAGGTCTATCTATAGTTATAAAAGCCAATTCATAAAGTATAGTGCATTAACAATGCCTTGTTTATATAATCTTGAATTATTAGGTTTGATACATGAAAATGTCTGAGATTTTTTACTATAACACTGTACTTGAACAAAAAGTGATTTAAAAGTTGTTACCACTTGTAGGTATTTGAAAATGTGTTAACTTTATGGGTGTTAGCTTACGTAATAGATTTAATTGGATTTTTTTTTATTTACTAACTGTTAACAATTTAAAACTAAAATAATGTGAGTTTTTCTGGAAAATGCATATTGTAATGCAGGTCTAAATGTTTTTATTCAGGTGACAAGTGTATGTACGTACATATTTATAATTGTAAATACTAAATTTACTAACTTATGAACATGTAGAAATATAATTGTTGTTATGTTATACTGTGTACGGTATGTAGTTAACTGTGATCAACACAACGCAATAAATCAGTCAATCAAAAATCCTAAACTAGAGTAAATACAAAAAGTAACGTGATTTCGACTGTTCATCGAAGAGAATTAAGTAGGCCTATATATTCACGTTCAACTTCAAGTTTTTGTCTTGAATGAACAATATAATCATAGCAAAACTAACTTAAACAAAACTGGAAGGCATATTTCTGATAGACTATCTGCTTGCTCTCTTATAGATGTAAAAAATAAGTTTAGTAACAAAAATTGTGGAAGTGATAAACAGTACCTTAAGTTGACATCCCGGCCAAACATTTTTAACCTTTTCCTTCATAAGATTCCTACCACATTAAATTGGCAGAAGTTAAAAAACAGATTTTCTAATTTTTATACGACATTTTGATTTTCCATCGTCAATTTCATAATCACTAACATTACCCCAACCACATTCTTGTTTACAGAGAGAAGCTACTCCAGTGGATTAAATCTAACATTTAATCGGAAGTAACTATGATTATTAAATTACGTGAAAATAATTTATTTCTTTACAAATTGCATATTACTAATAATTAGAGCCACGACTTTGCCGTCATAAGTTTTTCACATTTTGTTTCAATGCCTTTCTTACACACGCGAGCTCTACTTCATCCCTCATTTGACTGCACCAATCAGAATAAAGGTAATGTGTCACCACACTTCTGTGATTTGCCAGTAGAATCCCATAACAAGTGAGAGATAAAACATCTGATCACTGGCCATGAATCAAAGCTGCAGATGTGTACATACAGCAATGAAACAGAATTGGGCAAAAATATTTTCCCCATAAAATCAAGGCTCTACTAATAATAATATAACGAATTCTTATCAGTAGAGTATGTGAACTGTTTCTTATTTTAAAGCAATATAAAAATGTGATTAAATACTTAGGCTACATGTTTTGAAGCATAGTATTATAACTTACAAAGTTATAATATCAGTTCAAAATTGTAAAATACAATTTTACAGTACTCAAAATTGAAAATTATGAGGTAGTACATTTCCCAACTTCATAACAAGGTTGCGATCTTACAACAGCACATGCTACAGGCCATATACTGGAATATAATTGTAATATGTGTATGTATACAGTTGACAACACCTACATCCCCGAGTAGATTTATCTACTCAAATTGGGATAAACAGGTGGCAAAGATAAATAAATAAATAAATAAATAAGGTTGGGATGCCCTATAGGATTAGTAATTCCCAAACTTTTATAATTAAGTTATGTAAAGTGTGCTAAAAATTAACAAACATACTTACTAAGTTCCTGTAATTTTCTTATTTACATTTTGTAATTGAGTAAATAAATTTAATCACTTTAAAAGTGACAACTCGTAATCAAGATTAGCCAACATAGTTTCATTTCAAACCTAATATGTACTGGATTAAACAAATTAGAAATTGCTTAACGATAATGCATAATAACTTGTGCTTCATTCAGGAATTGTACTACACCGTATGAGGTCAGGCTGTTTCAGAATTCACAGGATTAATCCTCGGATCCCTGAATCCTCGCAGACTTCACAGCAATGCACACTTCATGGTAAGGGTGCATTTGTGTATAAACATACATTCCGAATTCCCAATTCAAACAAATGACTATCGCAAGGGTATAAGGATGCTTGCCACGCATCCTTGAGGCCGTGTCTCAAATAGCCCAGAGAGCACTCTCTCGCACCCTCTTAACAACACAGAGTATACTCTCTGCTGTCCCAAATCCAAGGGAAAGTGGGCGAAAGTGAGAGTGAGCCAGAGTGAGCGACGATGCTCCTTCGCTGCACCCTCTCGCCCATTCTGTGGGAAGACATCTTTGTTTTCCTTCAAATGCAAACCATAACCTGAAAGTGGAACTGGAAAACATGGAAAACATTTACTGGCTGTTTCTGAATAGTGCCTTCAAGGATCCTTCGCACCCTCGCATCCATGAAAAGTGCATCAAGAAGGACATGACCATTTTTTTATTCGTGTCCGAACTCTACCGAGAATCCAAGACGCACCCTTCCACACATCCTTGGCTCAAGGATGCATGGCACGCATCCTTACACCCTTACGATTGTAATTTGTTTGAATTGGGAAGTCAGAAAGTATTTTTATAAAAAATACACCCTTACCGCAAAGGATGCATTGCTTTGAAGGCTGCAAGGATTCAGGGATCCGAGGATTAATTCTATGAATTCGGAAACAGCCACTATGAATTTTCTCCATTCAATTATTTTCTCAGCTTTCCTTTTATCACGCTAGGTTGCAGTGCTTTGGGGGTGTATTCGAGAGTAGCTGACTCAATTTAGGCTAATTGAAGAGTGAACCAGAGTGGGTGAGAGTGAGAGTGTGGAGTGAACAAACACTTTATTTGAGACCCGGCCTGAGCCAAGGATTTGTGGAAGGGTGCATAGTAGAATTCGGATACGAATAAAAAAAATGCCGCATCCAGGCATCCTTCATTATGCACTTTTCAAGGATGCGAGGGTGCGAAGGAACCTTCTAGGCACTATGTGTTTACACATACATGATTCTGTGGTTTTAATTGCTCTACAAATTTGGGAACTATTCTACATGAACTTATCATTACATTTTTAAAAAATTTACGAAAGTGGTAAAAAAAAAAGAACATGTTCCTAAATACTACAAATTAGAATTTCGTACCTCTCTCCTCTGCAAAAATTTAAGCGTTTGTTTTGTTTACAAACAAATAACAGCGCAAATTCTTCTTCTTCTTTGCACAAGAGTAATCCAGAGCGGAAACTGGTTGGTATCATTGGTCACGTGACTGGATATACTCGGTCGTTGGATGTTTAACGAGTGATTATACGCTGGTGACATTTTTACTTGACAAAATGCTCCAGACTTCTTGTTCAACAAAAATACTAAGATCCGACATCGTATTTTCCGTGAACATACATTCCTGCCTTACAACATATTTTCCCTTATGTACACATGCGGGAGAGTCTGTTTGTTTAGCTGACATCTACCCTGGGGAGTAGGGTAGATCTACGTGGATCCGGCAACGTAATCGAGTTGAACATTTTGAGTGAACGTTTGACGTCTTCGACCGATTTACTCGCTACTCTGGGAGATGCAAAGCAAAGTGGCTGACATCTGGTGGTGAACTTCTGAACCTTCGGATTGGTGATACAGACTGCAGACGCTATATTGTACACGAGCGTAGCGAAGCAATTTAAAGTCTATAAATAATTACTAGGTGGCAACAGTACTATTCTCCGTTGTAAAAATAAAAGAGTTTTATTAAAAATATGTTTATACACGTATATAAAGAGCCCTGTCGATAGGTAACAGTGTAAAATTATCGTTACAAGTGTAGACATTATTTTCACACATCGCAACTTCTGCCAAACTAATTGTATTCGTAATTATTATAAACAGTATTCTCTAAACTACTTCTGTATTACCTATTTGTATTTTCTTTGCCAATTTGTGTATGTATTGTAGTAAACACGTTGCTTTCATTATAGCTGGTTTATTTAGAACTAACAAGGTTAGGCCTAACCTCGTCCATTTACTGAATACTAAATTGTTGAAATTATATAGTCGTAGACGTGTCTATACATTTGTAAGCGTTAAAATACAAACTTAGCATGCGTGTCTTATTAAAATAATTTTCTGTTTTATGTTTATTTTTAAAAGTAGATTATTTTCCTACAAGAAAATATTACGAAAAATTTTCCGAAGCTGTGTTTTCAGAACGTTTCGTAAATATCTAGTAACGTGAAAATTACAAGCTCATACTATCCCTTTTTTATATAAAGTAATAGTCTAATTACAATAACGATAATATAAATATATGTTGTAACAACAGCACGAACTAACCTTCAAGCATTATGTAACCTGTAAGCATTCTTAAACCGGACAGTTTTCATGCGCACAAATTTTAATCAATTTTGTAGTTTTCCAAAAAGATCATATTAAATTTTTTTCTTATAAATTGTATTTTCCGCATAACAAGATCGTTTACTGCTACACTCTCTCAATTCGGCTTTATTTCGCGTCGCTTCTAATGCACACTTCAGTGAATATATGGGATATATTAAACAATTTATTACATGTTCTGTGTTAAATAGTTCGTCGTGTTCAATATTGGTTGTACATACATTAATTTAAGCCTGCATTTATCCACACGAGCCCTTAAAAATGAAAATAAACTCGCATTTCCGTTACCACGCATACGAAAAATACGTTTCTATCACCATTCCGGCCGTCTGCAAGGCGCGACAGTGCTGCTCCTAGCGTTGCTTTGCATCTCCCATTAAGGCCCTGCTACATAGAGACGGTGAGTCGTCGGTCGGTGACCAGTCGTTGCCATTCTGCCATCTGATTGGAGAATGTGACCATGACGTCAGAGTCGTTGTCGTGTTGTTGTCGGGGACGGTGGAGATGGCCAACTTTTATCTTTCACCGACAACTCGCCGACAATCCACCGACTCGCGATCATCAGATGGCCAATGTTTTTTGATTAGCCATATATATGCGCCACGAAAATTACGAGCCAATTTAAAGTGAAGAGTTTCTATTCGCGTCGACTACGATTTGTATTGAACTTATTTTAAAGTATTTACTGCACCATTTGAAACAAAATTTTGCAAATATAAAAAGAAAACCACAACTGGCGATTGAGCTGCCATCTGTTATGAATTGCGGGAACTAAACTCACCAGCAAAGCAACGACTCTCATTGTAGCACGCAGCAAGGAAATGAACGACGCCGACCCGACAACAACACGACAGCGACAATCTCACCGTCTCTATGTAGCAGGGCCTTTACTCTAAGCTCGCTATCGAGTGGATCCGAAGTAGTTTCCATAAGGGCCGTTGTACAGTAGCAGATGCGGCGATAGGCGCTTACGGAAGTGCCCGATGTACGACGAAAGCCATACTCAACTTCCGGCCTATTTTGCGCATTCTGGTGTAAAGACGAAAACACATGGGAATGACGTTGACTGGCTGTAAATATTTTCACACTGCTGCGAGCAACAAGATTGTTTAACTTCCTAATGGCATTAGCATATTTAACTGTGCTCTCAGTATGTACATACATTTGTTGTTTCAAAGCATTCATAAAAAATTACAAATAGATTTCATTTGATGATATTTCACGATTGTCGTATTTATATATTGCAAAATAAGATGATATATTTAAGGTGATTCGCTAGTAAATGTCCAACGAGCGAGGCAACCATTGCTGATGAGTGATGACTAGAGATGGTGGGAAATCACGAGTCTTTCCTGCCAGCGTATTCTCCAAAACAGTATAGCGTCATGTGCCTTACACGATTTAACGATGGTTATGTATAAGGCCACGATTTTATCACGAAAAGATTTTTGCCCCACTTTGTTTCAGTGACTCACGTGCACATCGGCAGTTCTGTTTCAAGGTTATTGGCAGCGTGTCTTTGTTCAGACACGTTTCTCATTTGACTGCACCAATCAGAATAAGATTATTGTGAGTCTGTACGTCTGTGATTTTCCAAGGCCAGTGAGAGTAAAATCATCCAACCACATACGATGTAGCAGAGCTGCAGGTGTGCACATGACGCATCGAAACCAAATGTTGCAAAAATCTTTTTGCCATAAAATCGTGGCTCTAGTTATGTAGGACAAATCACAGACGTTCAGTCGCAATGCACCAGAATTACCTTGGTTCAGTCAAACAGGAACTCGCCAGTAGAGGCCCTGCTACATAGATGCCGTGAATTGTAAGTCGGTGCCCAGTCGTTGCCAATCTGACATCTAATTGGAGAATGTGACCATGGTGTCAGTCGCCATAGTCGTTGCGGTGATATTGTCGAGAACTTCTATGGGGATCACCAACTTTTGACAACTGGCCGACAATCCAACGACTCGCGTTTATCAAATGGCCACCACATTGTTTTGATTAGCCAAACGCACCATTGAAATAACAAGTGATTGAGGTGTATGCTCACACACAATAACAATGAACTAAATAAATAACTAATTTAGCTGTTTCCAGCAACAAAATAAATAAGTTTAGAACAAAACACAATTTCAAATTATAATTCCTATAATTGTGTAGGAACGAGTAAATAAAAATCCTAACTTTGCTTTCAAATAAAATGTTTTCATTCACGTGCACTGTGGTTAGGATCGAACTTATTTTTAACAATTTATAGCATTATGTGCAACAATATCATGCAAATAGAAAAAAGAAAGGACTAAAGGAGATCTAGCTGCCATCTGTTAAATATTGCAGGAATTTGGCCCAAACAGCATGGCAATATCATTGTAGTACACAAGTATAAGAATGACGCCGACCCGACACGACACCTCCAGCAACAATCTCACCGAACTCAATGTAGCAGGGCATTAAAGAAATAAATACTGTATATTACATTGATGCCTAGGAAGCAGTCGACCTTATACCCAGTAAATCAGTGTCCATAGTGAGGACTTACTTCAAGTAATGGCCAGTGTTAATTTCACAATGGCACGTACTATATGTAGAGATGAATGTAAGCCGTTAGTACTCACAGAAGACGACGAGCTCCTGGTCCTGGGACACGGGCCCCCAGCCCGCCTCGTTGCGACCCTCGCACGAGTAGTTGCCGTGGAAGCCACGTTCGACATTCTCCAGCAGCAGGCGGCTGGGGTCGATGTCGCAGAAGGTCTGGTCCTGGCCTGCTGTAGTGTCGTTGGCGCCGCCCTCGCAGTCAGGCAGCTCCTTCAGCAGGTCGCCCTCCAAGTACCAGCGCACACCCACCAGCAGGTCTGGGTTGCCCGATTCTACACGGCATACCAGCGTGATGTTCATGCGATCCAGCTCACGCACGTGCGTCGATGGCTCCATCATCAGCGCCACTGTCGGCTTGACTGCAACAACACGACAATGTTGCCTATATTTTCTTACCACATGTGTTACTACCACGGCCTTAGAAGAACAAACATAGACACAGGTCTGTACCAGAGAGATATAATATGGGAATACCGAGTCCTAAATTTTAGGTAACACACCAAGAACTGTATTACACGCAGAAGACATCCGAAATAGACTAACCTATAGCAAAAATTGCTACCTCACTAATACCAACGTCAGAACATGCAATTTAGGCCTGATTCACAATGGGCAGACCGAAGTTGACTGCAGATAACTGTCGACTGCTGAAATTTGCCAGTCACCAGTCGAATACTATTCACAACGTGCACTCCAGCAGCCATAGTTTTTATGCATTGTTTTTAAAAATTGCTGTTTAATAATCGGCCTTTTTTTTAAACATATTGTTTCTAAATTTTAAAATGTTCTTACTTTGCATTTAGAAGAATAGAAAATCTCAAAAAAATATTTGTTTACATCACATGATTACAAGAGCAACACCTGATTAGTTGGAATTTTTCGGCAGTCGACAGTCCTGCAGTTGGAGATAAAGTTCACCGATCTCTGATTGCTGGACTGTGGACTACCAACTACTGACCTACTCGTCGTGAATCGGACCATAGTGTTTGTTTAATTTTTAGTCCTTGGTACCTTTGCAATTTTTCATTTAAGGTGAATTATTTTGGTTGTTTGTTTGCTACACCTACAGTGCAGCAATTTTAAAATAAATTTATTGAAACATTGTCCACATAAATTAACATGTAATCTGCATTGCAACTTGGGAATTCGACATACAAAGTTACAAACAGTAATGGGAGTAATAATGAGGACTGAATACAGAATTTTAAATATTGCCTTGTTCATAATACAATTTTAATTATTGCACTTAACCTTTCAACATAGTTGATAAAACTATTTGTTTGTGACATGCATTAATAGATATGCATTATTTCAATCCGTTATTATTTAATTGTAACTTTTACTTTTGTTGCTTATGTTGTCAGACGGTGGTGTAAGACTTCGGTAATCTTTGGTTAATGATTTAGTTTTCCAATCCCAGTTACTAGGGTCTAGTCTGGACACTCGTCTGAAAACTTCACCCGCTTGTTGAGTTCTAGTTGATGATATTACCGCTGTTTCGCTGGTTTGCAGTGGTCGGGGTTTAGCATGGTGAAAGTAGGCATTACTGCAGATGTTCACTTGTTTTAAGTTATGTCGTTGGGGCCTACGGTTCAAGAAAATGTTAATTTAAAATTATGCTTCTTTCATCAAAGAAAGAAAAATATACAGACTAGTAAGGTTCTGTAACACGATAATGTTTGACTAAAATTATCTATATTTCCTACGTTTACATGCAAAAACCCGACCACCTGAGCAACAGCGTGCAAGCGTTAACATCAACTACCAGTAAACATGGGCGATCAAATAAAAAACTATGGCAAATAGGCCAGTGTCCAGACTTATACCTCTATGGCCATGGTTCTTGCAGTCCAGAGGTGTAGCAGTGGGGAAAAAGGAGGGAGGGTGCTATCGGGATATGTTTTCTCTGATCGCCCCGAAATTCTGAGTAAATTGTGGTACTTTCCTTTGCGGTTCTGAGGTTCTGACTGCAGTAACACCAAGACAACAACATAAATGAATATTCTGCATTTGTGTGTGTGTATGCATCGATATGTATATTACTGCTTGACAAACCAAAGTGTAGCCCAGGGTAGGGGTGGTAAGAGCGCTAGTGTTTCGAGGTCGCGTGCGAAGGCAGTGGAGGGGAATGTCTTGTAGCCGTCCCTGTACACTCCATATTGTAAGCAACTATCTGTAGTACGTGTAATAGGCCGGTGCTACCCATGAAATGAAGGCCTTTGTATGTCAACAACTAACTACAAACTGGTTGTCGCTTTTCAGCTGACGAGCCTGTACGCAATGCTTGTCGCGGGGGCCACGTTACCTGCTCGCTATTGTTTGGGAGGATGATGGGAGGGAAAAGGAGAGTAGGGAGTGAGGTATGTCAGAGATGGGGAACGACTGTAGTTCACATATTTTCCGAGGACACACTTAGGTTCGTCGAGCAGTAGTTGGTACATTGCAAAAAATCTCTCTCTCTGTCTCTCTCTCTCTATATATATATATAAATATAAATAAATAAATAAATAAATATATATATATATATATATATATATATATATATATATATATATATATACACACATACATATACACATACACACAGGGTGTCAAACAGAAGCAGTGAGATAGAAGACCTAAAGGGCTGTTAGAAACACCACAAGTATATAGTCCAATTGTTAATAGTTTAGGAGTTAACAACTTTTCCTGTTTCGTGCGATACTCGTAGCCGTGACAGGGAGTACTGGTTATGCATATACCTAAATAACTGTGACAGATATTTGAATGTTTGTGATAAAATAGGAGACAGACTGGTCAATCTTGTGTTCTGATATTTACATACCAGTGTCGTAGCATCACGTGTATAAAATTATCTGAAAACAAACATTATCAGAAAGATAGTGTGACCCTAACGTTTCGAGAAGTTAAAAAATAAATAAAAATTACATCAAGCGTGTATCGTATGGAAGTCAAAAACTGTCTCATTTTATCGGCTACTTACTGTGAAAATTTTATTGCCTTCATTTAATGATTTCGTATTAAAAATTTGAAATAAAGTGTAGTATGTGCGAAAGTTGAACTATGCGAGTAATAGGAAATTTGATGAAAATACATTAAAAATAACAATACATATGTTTATTGAACAAATTACAGAAAATTTTCAAAATTTCCACCCTCTGCTTCAAAGCAAATGCTGCATAACCGGAAGAAGTACTCTTGAAAATGTCGGGAAGCCATTCCATTGTTTTTTTATTATCTCTTGAGCATCTTGCAGGTCCTCTAAACTCTGTCGTTCACTGGAATAAACTTGCTCATTGTTATATTCCCACATAAAGAAATCGACAGGGTTCAGATCAGGAGACCTCGGAAGCCAGGGTATCGGTCCGCCACGACCAATAATTTTTTTCTTAGTAACTTTGGTTTAGGAAAGTCCTTACGCACAAGGCATAATGACAAGGTACACCATCATTTAGAAACATCTTATTTATGCGTGTCTCGTAATCAATGACTTCAAGCAGCTCAGGCCGATTGTTGTTTAAAAACTGTAAATAGCGAGCACTACGCGATCTGGTAACTGAAATGGGCCGATTAATTATCTGTTCAATATGCCACACCACAGATTAACACCAAACTGTTCTTGGAAATTAGATTCTCCTATCATGAATGGTAGTCATGCAGATTAAAAACCCCAATGCGTTTAAGATGCGATTCGTCTATCCACAAAACTTGTTTAAAGTTGTATTGTTCTCCACCTGGCTTTGTAACATTTCTTGACCAAACTGAATCCGTTTGTCGTAATCCTCTGGTTGCATTTGCTGGACATTTATTACATGGTAAGGATGGTACCCAACTGTTTTAACTGTGTGCGATGAACCTGTGATTTTGAGATACCTGTACGGCGACTCACAATTCCGACAATCGTTTCTTCTACGATCAAGTCTACCACATCCGGATCCCTCATAATGGGCGTACGGCCTGATCTAGTTCCGGGTACGCGTCCTTCCATGTAGGCATTATGAACTCTGAGAATCATTCGGTGGTCAGGAAATCGGTTGGGTTGAGGTCCTGCCGTGATAAATAAGGTGTGGTACTTCACACACAATTAGACGTCCGTCTTGATTTGCGTAATTTAGTCAAATTAATAACATTAAGTTAAGTGTATTGTGCCACGTTTCTAGTTCTCATAGTTGCGCGAACTTCAGTAACTGTGAAACAATCATGCAGCAGTAATCTGGCAGTGATAACAGATAGTAGGCAACCGACTGACTGCAAAGGAAGGACTGAGTTACACCAGTACTGTCTCTGTCCAACACTAATGTGGACACCAATGCAGCAATCACAAACAATCGAATGGGGTTTACATGCGTTCAAGAAAACACAGGTAGTATGTAACACATACTGCTTTGCAGTAATTTTATTTGGTATAAAGTCACCCGAAAGAACCAGGTCATACGTCATTCGCAGAGACATGCAAAATTCGCTTTATCATTTGGTAGCAGACTAAACTACACTTTCCTATACATAACAGAACATAATCTGCCACGAACTTTTATGTGTTGTCATTTACGTGTGTTACGTCTTGATGGAGATTGGCCTCTCTACTGTGTAAGCATTCTCCGCGGCAAGTCACGCCAATATCGGCGAGCGGGAGACGTCGATCGAGCCTATAGTCATTTGGAGTCTAGTCAGCTGTCAGAAAATAACGCGAATTTTGCATGTCTCTAGTCATTCGGTATAAAGTGAGCACTAAAAATGTTACCTTTTAAAAATATCACTAGCCGTTACTGCATATAAGTCACCATTAACAAGAGTTGCTTTCCTGCTTGTATGGTTGGCAGCGAAATTACGCAAAATAGTTCCATATATTTTCCTATTTAAGTACATAAATATAAAAACAAACTCAATCTAAATTTAAATAACTAAATTTTAAATTATTAATAAACTTTTCATATTAAACTGTATCGATTCATACTGACTGCATTATTTATCGTACATGTGCAAACATCCTATTACTTTCCTTTTATTTTTATTTTTAACTTCTCGAAATGTTAAGGTCACACTACCTTTCAGATAATGTTTGTGTTCAGAAAATTAAGATATCAGACACAAACAGAAAAAAAAACACCAAACGACACAAACGATGAGACGAAACAAAAAACAGTAGTTTTCCAGATAGTATTAACGGCGTTTCGGGAACTGGAATCTGTTCCCGTCATCAGGTAGACACAAATGGTTCAGTGTCATATGTACACATTTGCAGGACGGCGGCTGAGAAGAACGATGCTGACTGCGTGGCTACGAATATCCAGGAGACAACAGAAAACAAGGAAAGGGCAGAACACATGCAAAGTAAATCTTTGCTCGATTAAGCCTACGCACACCGACACTCGTGTTGTTTACACTCATGCCATTGTCATCACTCCTGGGACAACTATGCTAGTCTAAACAAGTACTCTACAACACTCTCCTTCTTCATCTCAGTTTTTTTTTTTTAAGTTACAATTTATAAATTTAGTTTGTTTGGTTGCTTCTTGTTTCTACATGAACGTCTTGGGCTATATGTTGGAGCGTCACTGTCCCCAACTTCTGACGTTACCGGGAACCCACGAAACGGTGGTGATGGTGGCGATACTGGTCTTGGTGATGCTGACCTCCTCACAACTGGAGATTGTGACCCTGCCAAGTTGTCACCATCTAACTCCTCCACTGATGTCTTTACTGGTTCCCCCCTGCAGGGTCCTTTCGCCAGATTCCATTTTCTCCACTTCTCTCCTTCTGTTGGTGCAGATGGCAAGTCCCGTGGCTGTTGCCTTCCATAATATTGTTCGGCTGAATAGCACGTCTTCAGATTGTCAACATGAACCAACTTGGTTCCCCGTTCGACTTTCACAAAGTAGGTGACTGGACTCACCCACTTGATGATTACCCCACGCATCCAGAACTTGTCCCCAACAGTCTTTGCATAGACACTCTCCCCCACGCTGAATTCCCTCCACGGTTTACGACGCTGATCCAATCGTTCTTTCATATGTTCCTGTACTTCCACCATGTCTTGCTGCAGAGAAGGTTTTAACAAGCTGAGTCTTGTGCGTGGTTTCCTTTGCAGGAACAACTCTGCTGGGGTTTTACTGGTAATTGTGTGTGGGGTATTTTTGTAGGCAAATAAGAAGCTATCCAGACGATGCTGTAATGTACGCTTCCCACATGTATTATCATGTAGCACTTGCTTCTCCAGTGACCTCTTCAATGTTCCCACCTGACGCTCAATGGCCCCATTCGATTGCGGATGATATGGCGGTGTTCGTACGTGTTGAATGCCATGTGCTGTTACAAATTGCTGAAACTCATGAGA
>PNEQ01040743.1:0-75871 GCA_003012365.1 Medauroidea extradentata | reverse complement strand
CTCACTACCACAATTCCTTGCGTGTTTTATGCGTGGTCGTCTTAATTTGAAACGATACCACAATCCTTGCATGTTGCCAAACGTAAATAGACAGTGGCCCCGGGAGTACGCATTGGGTATGCATTCATACATGCTCGCTACACATACCGGTACTTGTACTCGTACTCACTACCACAATTCCTTGCGTGTTTTATGCGTGGTCGTCTTAATTTGAAACTATACCACAATCCTTTCATGTTGCCAAACGTAAATAAACAGTGACCCCGGGAGTACGCATTGGGTATGCATTCATACATGCTCGCTACACATACCGGTACTTGTACTCGTACTCACTACCACAATTCCTTGCGTGTTTTATGCGTGGTCGTCTTAATTTGAAACGATACCACAATCCTTGCATGTTGCCAAACGTAAATAAACAGTGACCCCGGGAGTACGCATCGAGAATGCATTTACACATACTCGCTACACACATTCGCTATACATACTCGCACTCGTACTAGGTTATTGGGAACAAAACACTCTTCTGACGTCACTTCCGAGCGTGAGTACGTGAACAATCATATTTACCTGTTTGGATTACAGCCTGAATACTTGTCGTTTGTATTTAAACCTATGAACAAGATTCAAACTATCTTCTTCCAATTATACACAGCATAACGGTTTGTAACTGTATTCGAAACAAAATTTTTATGCAGTTTCTCATGCTCCGTACATTGCACATGCTTAGTATTCTTGTGCATACAGGCGAATGAATTATTGACATATATTTAGCCTGTGACGCCATATTTTTAGGAAGTGCATATCTTATTTGCCTCGCGTGTAATTATTTAATTTCTGTGTTCTAAGTTATCTTGTACCATATATATATATATATATATATATATATATATATATATATATATATATATATATATATATATATATATATATATATATATATATATATATATATATATATAACGAATTAAAAGGCCGTTCCAGTGCTTCAGGCGCGTGTACGCAACCCGCATTAACTCAATATAAATCCAGACTATTATTACTTTCACTATAGCTATACAAGTATTACAAACATCAACATTATCATAGTGTTTTATGAAAGAGACAGCCGTTCCTACTTTCGTTGCGTTTCAAAAAAATTTTTTTTGTATTAGGTTTTTAGTGTAACCGGTTTGTTGTACAAAATTTTGCAGAAGGCAGCGAAAATAAGAACGACTGTGACATTGATATTAGCGCGAATATAATGCTGATATCATTAATACTCTTACTTCTATAGCGAAAGTAAAATTAGTCTTGATTTATATGAGGTAAATGCGGGTTGCATACATGTGCCTGAAACAATGGAATGGCCTCTTATCGTAAGCATCCTCAAACTCTTAGACTCTATAATAATATTCGTGCTTGCACTATTGAATAGTAACATAGAAAACAAGCTGCGAACAAATAGTCAAGGCTATGCTTAGTACAATAATAAAGTCATATCGCTGGTCACCAAGCATGGACTACAAAAATTTTTATAAATATTTTATGCCTTTTTTGCAGTACCATAATCAAGAACGTATTGTTTTACATCAGCATTGAATCGCGAGTAGAGACAAAAACGCGAAAAGTTGCTTAGTTCATCGGATAACGAGGTTGCACCTCAACGTCTTGCAGGCGCAAGTTTCAAACAATAGAATCTGAGGCGTTATTTATCAAGAGCCTGTCTTCTGTATAATTACGTCGCCTGCCGAGGTCAGCGCCGCACAGGAGCTTTAATTAGGAGATAATGAATACCTCTCTTTTCACACCGCTTTTGATAAAGAAGAACATTTTTATTTTTTGAAAGTGAACAATGTTTTTACGTTGAATTCTTTTTTTCACTTTTACCTATAATTTAGTTAAAATCCAAACTCTGATATTAGCGTAAATTTTGAACATTTGTATAACTTTTCAAAATGTTTTAATACTAAAATATATTATAACAGGCAAGATAAATTACATATACATGTATATATAAGTGTGTGTGAAGTAAGCCTGAGGAGTGTTTCTTTTATTTTAGTAATTCCTCTTTAAATTGCATTAATTTTGTCAAAACTGCAATCCTGACCGACCAGAGAATGTAGCACAATAAGTTATAAAGACTAAAATTATAATAACATTACTGAAAGTTGTAGTAACCACATATAATTCGAGAAGACTCGATTCTGATTCTGACTTTGATTTTTTCAGTTCTCCGATAACTCCAAAATCGCTTCAAATATATTCTGGAATTTTCACTTACTACAGACGATTTCTCGTCCAAGTTTCTCAGAGCTATAGGTTTGGTATTAAATGAGATTCCTTAGTTACAAAACGTTAGGATTTACCTCTCTGCCTTATCATACGCCTTACGACTATTTCTTGCAAATTTATATTTTAGTACAGGGATTATATACGACCAAAAAGTTTCGATGGTTACCATTTCTCGCAATTATTAATCAACAAACAGCAAAACATATATAGTCACCGGACAAGTCACAAAGTTAATTATATATATATATATATATATATAATTATAATTATGAACAGCTATACTTAATGTTTGTTCAG
Organism: Medauroidea extradentata; assembly: GCA_003012365.1. Lineage (NCBI taxonomy): Eukaryota > Metazoa > Arthropoda > Insecta > Phasmatodea > Phasmatidae > Medauroidea > Medauroidea extradentata. Next base: position 73,300 of record PNEQ01040743.1, on the reverse strand, counting down.
AAGGGTGAACCTAAGCTACCACAAGTACAAAATCACCACCAATTAAACAGCAAAGTATGTTTCCTATGGTTGTTGTATTGAAAACGCCTCAACTCTCTCCCTTCCACTTTTTTCAGAGGTTACGACGTCCTTATAGCACGCTGTCTCAAACACCTTAAAACTGTCAAAAATGTAAAATAAGGACGTGTGACGAATTTCTAATTCTGCAATTTATTTCGACGTTTTTCTGGTGTTTGTTTATTAAGGAAGAGTTGGAATTGATTCTTATAGTAAATGAGAATCCTGCTTCCTTGAAGTCTAGTTTTTATTTACGGTGTATTAAAATTAGCATATATAGAAAAAGACAGAGCGAGATAAATAAAAATTACACGTTGGAACTACCAGTCAAGAAGCCGCGATGCGCGAATTTTCTGGCGGTGCGCCAATAGACTTGTCTATGAAAGAAAGGTCGCTAGGCCTACATGTTTCGTGAAACAGGATTGTGGCGGCGAAAGGAGAAGGTTGTATTCTGTCTCATCTCTGAGAAAAAAAGCATCCTGTGTCCTTGAAGCAGAATTATCTGCATGCGACGCCACTCCGCTGCGCCGACGATCAAGTAGCGACATGACGTGGGACAATTTCGGCGACCATTGATCCGACACAAACCGTATATTTGCAACGATACACGAAACTTTTGTTTCCGAAACCTCACTTCGTAAACTGAGGTTTCAAGGAAGTGTTTATACCATACGTGGAACTTTATCGAGGGAAACTTAAGTTTGAGTGTGTCGGAAACAACTGCAGGTGTCGAAATAAGTGAAGACTTACTCATGTTTGAACAGTAAAGTAAATAATAAACAATACGGAAACGGACAGGATATTAAAGGAATCACACTTATTTGCCTATTCCAGTAGACAATTTTAGGACATAGTGAAACTATTTCCATTTGTGAAATTTAATTGCTACTAATTTATTAACTCACAAACGTTACTAATTTCTTAACACTCAAATTTGTTTATTCATACTGTAGCTACAGTCATACTAATTTTTAACATTTTGATAACTTTGCATTTACAACACAATACAATACCATTCAACCAACAACTTATTAGTACTTAATTTTTTGCCAAAATTGAGGGAAAACTCAGTTTAGGCGTTTACACCGTACACGAAACTTAGTTTTCGTCACGAAACTAGGATTACATATTAGGGTTTCCCTCGGCAACGAAACCTCACTTTCGTGCCGTTTACACCGCACTCAAACAGCAGTTCCCGACACCCAGATTTCCGAAACTGCAGTTTCGTGTGTTGGTGTAAACATACCGGCAGTTACAGATTAGGCTAGTTTACAGAAACAAAGTTGACGGCGTGGGGGTATCTTTTATGTAAACGTTCTTTCTGCTGAGCGAGACCCCAGACACTGACCTCGTATCTGATTAAGGCTCTGCTTCACTCTCTATGTCGCATAATTTTATTTTCCGCTTTATTTAATTCTGTGAAGAAAAATGTTAAATTTGTGATTGTACAGCAAATTATATTTACCTTGCGCTAAAGAATATGCATAGCGAGTTAGTTAGGCCGCAACCAATGTAGTAATTTTTTTGCTCATAATTTGCCTTCCTGATTGAGGCTTAATCACCATGCCTACATTGTAGCGCAAGCTAAATATAAGTTGCTGTATAATCGCAGATTTAACATTTTTCTACTCAGAATTTAAAAAAGTGAACCATAGTAAAATTTAGTACTGTGACTGATGTCGATCATTAACCATTGCGTGGTGATTTACTTGCAAATTGTATTTTATGATTGTGTTTGTGTGTGTATGTATGAACGTTTCTCATGTTGATATGTTTTATTTGCATAATGTTTTCCCTTTAATTATTTCTCTTAAGCTAAGCAAAGGTTATAATTCCAACTTTCATCTGCAATGATTTGGTTTTTGTGTTTTAATGAAGTTGTCAGAGTGTGGGTTAGTGGAAGAATATACAGTCTTGCCTTATCTACGCCACCAAAAATTAAGTCAGATAAAAATATAATTTTTGTGCTCTATTGCTCTATTGGCTGTGTTTGATTTATATGTAATCCATCTGTTGTTGGTGATTGACGAGTATCTTTGCACCGTGTTAAAGTTTTGTACGAATTGAGTTAAACCCAAATATAGCACACGGTAATTTGTTGCACCTTTACAGAGCATATCTTCGGAAAAGCTATTTCTGCTGCAGTAGAAAAATTTAGGGGAATTTTTCAGCAAATAACCATTAAATGTATATCGACAGTATTGAATTTCATTATACAAAAAACAGCGGAAAAAATGTATTGTATAAGCAAACTAATAGTCATCCCGCGAGTTTGCCCACGTGTGTTACTCGTAGCATCTAATAGTCCAATATAAATTAATCAGAGGAAATCTGTGTACACTAGACAAGTAGATAGGACATCAAGTTTTGGATAGCCAAGCTGAGTTGAGTTCTCTATGCAGCAGGCTACGTAGCTATATAGCTGCCCATGTGAAATACAGTCATAAGTATACAGCATCTGTTCCACATTTAGCGTCTGTCTGTGGGCGCAATTACAGTCATAGAAAAGGAGACCTAGAAAGAGGAAATATAGTATCTTAAATGCAAAAGTGTAAAAGGATGGTATAGGTGGTTTACGCGGTAAGAAATCTTATTTACCCAGAGCACAACCATTGATGAGTGTGGCATAAATAACTTTTCTTTTTGCTTAGTTCCATTGTGAAGTTTTGGGCAGGTAAAGTTTTTGCAGTAACGTCACTGGTGCTGCTACCTTGGGGTTAATACTCATGTGAGATGACGTGATCTTTGGGATAGTGATGAAGTGGAACTTCAGAGGGTAGTTGATTCATGCAGTAGCAAAATGTATAGTTATGTTGCTGAGGTTCTACACCAAAATTGTCACCCTCTAAAAACAGCAATAAGGGCCACTAGACGCGCGCGCCTAGTGTAATATTGCCCCTCAAGGAACTAAGCTGGCGCGCAGTATTTCCCTTGTATCGCTGTGGACTTTAAGCGGTCACCCTATCATTTTGTTGATTGAAAGTGTGTAATTATAATGTGACATAGAATTTCGTACAGAGCAAGAAAGTTCAGCGTAATCCATTAGACTGGATTTATTTGCTTGGACCTACTCCATTGCGAAATAAAAGACTGTCAAATGAAAACTAAAATAAGACAAGAAAACATAAATAAGCAGAGTATGCTTTGGTCATCAGGATACATACACAACATGAAATTCCAAAACTGGAATCCAGTCAGATAAAACAAGGAACAAAACAGAAAATAAAAGAAATAACAAAAATATAAAAAAGGAAACCTAAGTTGACATGCGACACAACGATGAGACGAAACAAAAACACAAACATAAATACAGCAAACGACACAACGATGAGACTAAACAAAACACAAACAGAAATACAGCAAACGACACAACGATGAGTCGACATAAATCCAGCCATACACCCCCATTGCACAGTTATTTCAAAGATCATAATACATTAGAGTGGGAAAATAATATATTTAAAATAAATGGAATTAAATTAGAGACAAATTGGTTGGATTGTTTTTTTTTGTATTCTCTATAATTAAGAATTTCTCATATAATAGTAGTAAAATTATTAATGGAGAGGAGTAGATATGTTCCGAGGGAAGTGGCACACTGGACAATTACACATAACACTTAGTACCTGTTAAACCTTCAGAATGACTGGTGCGCGTATACCAACCAGCCAATTGCGTGCAAGATTCGAGGAACGTGTTCTCCAGTTACAGTGTGTGTTTATGCCGAGACGTCTCTCATAGACGGTGCCAATCAGAAAGGACGAACTGCGACACTATACGGCTGTGGTTTATGGGATGAACCCAAAAACGCTGGGGGTTAAAAACGTTCCTTTAATGACCGTGAAGGAAACCTGTAGACGTGGCTTGAAGCACTGAAACAAAGGTGTGGAAATATTTTCATCTTATTAAAAAGTGCTGCTACAGAGTTCTTAATGACAAAATTAATAAAAAGTTACGCAATCACAAAATTAAGCCACATGTATAGAACAACGAAATATGTATTCGCCTCTGTAACATAGCTTTGTTATTTTTACAGATGGTAATAAATTTCAATTCCATTTTTTTAAAGCTAGCATAAAGTTAAAGTAATCATTTATCTATTAACATAGTAGCCCCGCCCCATAACAATCATAACAATCTTGTCTATAAATTTTATAGAGACGGAAATTTTTCAAGTTTGTTTGAGGTGTGAAATAATGTGTAATCTGATTTTCTCCATAATAACACATATTACACATATGAGTTTATTAGATTCGAGTTCGAAAGGGTTCATGCTTAAACATTTCAGTCAGGTTCATGAATGGTAATACTGGTTACTACAAAGAAACAAAATGTTTGTAGGCGTCAGTACAAAAAATTAAATACATGTTAATGATTTATATAAACTCAACAAAGAATGACAAGAGGTGAAATTTGTAAGCCGATCAACATGGAACTAATTTAGCTCTGACCAGAATAAACAATGGTCGACCTGACCTTTCCAATAATCATACTATGCAGGAATGGTAGTCAAAATATGCCTTACCATGGATTTCTGTTTCTATCTGGACCCCCAAGTTTCTTTTGAATTACGAAAAAACTTCCATCTCCCTTCTTATCGGACTTCAGTTTCCAACATAACCCCGCCGCTTGTTTATTTCTTTTACATTCAATAATACTCACTATCTCTTACATAGATAAAGTAAACATAACACAACACAACTTGTTCTGGCGCGGGGCTACTATGTTCATAGATAAATTACTACTTTAACTTTATCCAAGCTTTTAAACAAAAATTGAATTGAAATTTATTACCATCTGTAAAAATAACAAAGCTATGTTACAGAGGCGAATATATATTTCGTTGTTCAATACATGAGGCTTAATTTTGTGATTGCGTAACTATTTATTAATTTTGTCATTAAGGACTCTGTAGCAGCACTTCTTAATAAGATGAATATCAGAATCCTGCTCTACCTGATCGTTCGTACAACCGACATATCACAAGACCACATTATTCGTAAACAGAAACCAATGAATTATCTGTAACACAGAGTTTCTGATTTACACAACCAATGTATAGTGTCAACATGTACAGTCTTGTAGAACACTACTACTTAAAAAGCACTGAACGCAAATGTACCGCTCATTAAAGTGGCAATACACTTGATGTGTTGGGACGCAAGTTTTTGCGATACATTCCGACAGCAGGCTAGAATCTAAACATCTACAGGGATATTCAATTAATCCTATTAATTAGCAACTCCGTGGACTGCAGCAGAGAATGGTTCTGTTCAATACTTAAAATATCCAGGTTCTTAAGACATATACCATTCTTCCTAAACCTCTCCTGTAATTGTTTTGCTAATCTCAACAACGAGTTATTAAGGCAATGGTATTTCATTTATTACAAACAATTGATAATAACCGGAATATTTCAACGTATTGTTTTGAAAAAATTTTAGACTGTTTACAGTCATACAATACACAATTTTGACACAGAATGTTTTTAAAATAGTGTACCGTTTGGTAGCAAAACATTATTTTGCTTCATTTTGGCTTATTTTGACCATAAAATATGTGATGTTTCCGGGACAAAACACTAAAAATCCGTTTAGTGTATTGCACCAGAAAAATATGTCTTAAAACTGTAAGAATGAATTTTTGATAAATGTATTATTTTGCGTTAAAAACATATTTTCGAAACCACTGGTAAACTAAAGAGCGAGGCCTCAAGATAGATTTAAGGCTTCTGGGTTGTAGCCGTGTCACTGTCTTAATCCTTCCTGACATTTCGGAGAGCATTGCAACCTCCATATTTAGGATAGAGTTGCAGCAGCGGCAACTATTACCTTTTTAAGACTCTGCGAGGTCCTGCTGCATTTATATGCCGTGGGCTGAGCCTGGGTTTTCCCTGATTGGCAACGGTTGTCGGCCAATCCCCAGCTACCTCTGCTGTGATTGGCTGTCGCGCTCGGCCAGTCCTTGTTGCTGCTACTCTACCCTGATGGTGAAGGCTGCAGTGTTCTCCGAAACGTCGTCAAGGAATACGACAACGAACGTGGATACAACCCAAAAGCCAGAAGCAACAGAAAACTGCCGCGAAAGCCTGCGAACTTAAACAAGTCATTAAGTTCAATTTGTAAAATTCTTACTTTCCATGGTTAGGAAATAACTGTTCTAATGTATCCTTGTTTTCAAGTGGTTATATATTTATACATGTGTTACAAATCATTCAGGATTCGGCTAATAAGACGGGATTAATTATAAGATGTTTCTAAAATCTTGTGACTAAAACATTTCTTAAATAGAACATAATCGGTACACTAGTGTTGAAGTCACGTGTGGAAATAAATCCAGACTATACAATCAAAAGTTAAAAGTTCAGTTTGACAGTAGTTTAGTAATTAAATTATTTTGTTTATAACTTTTAAGCGTAGAATTTATTGCGAATGAATATAAAATTCAAAATAAAATAAACGGTTTCATGACGTAACAGAAGTGTTGGCTTGGTGCCAGCATGTGGATAACGAACGGTAAATAGCAAACGTTTCGAGCTGACAGGATTAAATCCTATTGTACCAAGCGTTTACGGGGTATAGAGGTAAAAAAATATCTAGTGAACCAAGTCCATATATTTTCTGATTTTGAGGAAGGTTATGCATTAGTTTCTGCAAATCATGTTCTTTTAATTGCAAAAACCAAAGTAAATCACGTACAATGTTCGTTTGCCGTCCGACAAATTCTGTTTTTGTGAACAATGTCAGATTTAAGTTAAAGTTGCACAGAATGCTTTCGAGCTAAATTCCTTCATTTAATTCTAGATAGACTTGGAACACTATGGTTGTGAACCCTTAAAATTAAGTTTCAGACTTTAAATATTAATATATTTTGACAATAAGCAAGTCATTTAGTGAGGAACTGTCCGTGTTGTTTAGTTGTCAAGGTATTGTTGTACCGTTACGCGTGATAAAGGTAGGAAGCTGGGTTCTTTCATATGTATTCGCATCGATGTGGGCAACGGACCACGGCCTAAGAAAAGACAGAATGCGTCGACACAGCTCGAGGACGGGTCGATGCAGTCTTGGGTAAACAATGGACCACGTGACGTCACGGTCACACTCCCATTGGAGGCCAGAACGTAAGATAAATACAAAGTTTAATACTCGCGGAAAATGTTGATTAAGTGTCTCTACTCTCAAGGTACTTATTTACTTTGTAATATTTAACTGTCCTTATCCCCAAGTAACATATAAAATAAATATAATTGTAAAAAATTCAAATTTTTATTTAATATTGATTTAAGAATTATTAATTATGTAGATAATGTTACGAAAATATTAGTGATAAAAAGACCTTACTACATAAATATAAACAGCTTTGTTTAAAGTTAACATCAGCCTTAACCGCTACGCTGTTAAAATTATTCCCGCCTTATAGATAAAATAATTAACACAATTTTTTATTGTGATCACAAAGGTTGAAACCAAATTTTTCCAGCTATCTTTCCGACAAAATATTGAAAATATTTATTTTAAACGTAATTTTTTTTAAAAAGCTCGAATAGTGTTTCCGGTTGAACCTGCCAAGGGAATGGGGTCGATATAAATGCACTCGATTCTTTTGGTCATGCTGAAGATTTTGCAAACGCACAATCCGGTCTTAATAAATAATATGTATTTGTATTTAAGATACTTAACCGACTTATACACGCGTGATTCGATAAAGAGGTAATCTCAAGACATAAGGCTGTGACTTATTACGGACTTTGTGAATGTGATTGTGATGAAATATGGGAGGACCAACATCCTGTTTTGGCATGCAGAAACATACCTGAGCCACGTGCTTATTCCTGCGTAATTCACTTTATACAATATAAACACTATCAAAATACTCAAACACACACCCACATACATAGCCTACATATATATATATATATATATATATATATATATATATATATATATATAGTGGACATTCTTAATGTTCTCAGTACCAAAAGACACCGAATTTAGTTAATAGCACCAAAATTAACAATATGCCAATTCCTATATTGTGCTGTAAGATGTAAGTCCCAATAATTTTCTTAAAAGTGTTTATGATCATTTAAAAATTGCTTGTCCCATACATACGCATACTCTTTTGCATCCCTGTTTATCAATTTTACTTGAAAGCATATTTTTGGCACAATGATTATTTAGAATTTCTACTCTACGCGCGCGCGCACACACACACACACACATATATATGTGTGTGTGTTATATATATATATATATGCACACACTTAAATTATTTTAAAGACGTTTCAAGCCGTAATGTCAAAAGTGGACGGTTTTCTAAACACGTATTTATTGCACTGTAAAGTTATTAAATGAAAGTTGCGGTCTTCCAGATTAAATGTTGTTTAGTAACTACCAGAAAACAATGCAGTTTTATCTATGAACTACTTCTAACATTGTTGTATTGAAAGTAGGGACAGATAGTATGAGGAAAATGGAAAAAGTGCATAAAACGACACTGATTATCATTCGTTTTTAATATCAATTATTTGTAAATATAGAATAATTTGCTCGTGTTTCGAAGTGATTCGAAATGTTTCGTTTGAAGACATGTTCCGTGGCATTACTTTTATTTGCGGTCGGTAAAATTACTGCATAAGTTCTGCACAAGACCGTAATTTCAAAACTGCATACTGCAGCGAAGATGAGAATAAGGGTAGAGTGAAGGAAAGAACCTTCAAGAGTTTTCTGTATGAACCGCCTCGTCTGTGAGTATTGGGTCTAACGCTAGCTCGCGCAACGTCTCACTGGATGAATGTTAGAAGTGTGTCACACGCATGTGTATGGCACGAGATGGCACAAATCTTCAAGACTCAAACTTGAAATTCATAAGTTCAGCACTTGAGTTAACCGCAGAAGCTGAAGAAACTTGTCTCGAGCAGATTAAACAGCGGGATGGATATGTCTCCTTCCAAAGTCGTTCCGTGCGGAAAAAATTGTAGCCCCGAGACCGCCAAATGAAATCTGTGACATTTCCATAGCCGACTGCTTGCCTTTTCCAGAAATTATATTCAAGATGAGAAAAGCCAAGAAATAAGTTCTTCGTTTCTGATGATTTTTTTTCAGTGAAATTGAATTTCTTGTTCCATTTTTTAAAATTTGTTTACTTAACTTTAATAAATAAACTAAAACGTAGGACGAAAAACGGTTTACTAGTAACAGATTCCAATAAAATACACTCTTGGTAAAAATTGGAATTAGTTTTTCTTATGTACCGTAAAACACATTTTATTGAAAATAATAATAATAAGCTGATTCACAACTACCACTCGTGGTTACAGAAATAAGAGAAAAGAGTTGTTAAATATTACATGCAATTTAACCAGAGGAAAACAGTCCATTATGCTAACGTTCTGTAAACAAAAGAAAAGCAAAATCTAGCTCGTGATTTTTCCAAAAATTATTACGCATGACATTGCTGGTTATTTCTGTGTACAATAATTTAATTAAAAGAAAATGTTTGCAGGATTTTTAACTTACGTAAGTTATGTGGGTAACACTATGACTTGCCTTAAAGTAAAAAGGTTAACGTGTGATATATGTGTGGCTGTACGTTGTTTTCCTTTTGCAAAGTCACTTTCTTAACCAACGGATTTGGATAGGTAGGGAGCTGGGTTTAAAATACGTGCCTTGGCCGCCAAGCACATTTAGTGCTTCAGCCGATGGATGTTTATTCGAAAACCGCCCAACGTGCATGAATAACATCTGATGATAGGGTTAACATCTGAAGATCATGATACCATTTTATACCCACTTCAGGTCTTCCAGTTTTTAATATCGATTGTTTTATCGCTTCCGAATATGGCAGAAATTGATTAATTAATTAAAGTAATTTAATTCATTTTATACATAACATACTAAGCCACAGGAAGTTTTACAAATGTTTGTGTTTTACAAACTAAACAATATGATTACATTTTATTGTACCTATATCATGAACATTAATTGAGAACTAATTATAAAAATGAAAACTGACGTCACATTGCGACCAGCACTATTAACGCATTACAATTCTATAAAATTTAATAAGAAGTTTCCAAATAAAGCCGAACAAACAAAAATAGTAAAATATAAAAAAATACAGCGACGGATTAAGGGCCGCGGTCTACCGCAATTTCCATCACCATTCTTTATTTTTTATTTGTACCATACATATTTTTTTCTTATTCTAGACACAAAATGTGACTCAATTTGGCTCTTATGAAATATATTTATCTCTCATAGTTTTTCCGTAATGGCTTGTTTAAGTCATATTTTGCACGTTTCCGTTTAAAGGACTACACTAAAACCAACTGATAAACCAAACTCAAAAAAATCACAGTGGATAAAGACATTGCAGGCTACGTCATTCTCATAAAAATAAATAATAAAAATTATTTGTATTTAAAAAAAAATACTGAAACAGAAAATTAAAATCTAAAAATTCAATAATTTTAAACAAAACTATTTCACAGATTTTTGATATCTGCTCTCGTTTAAGCTTAAAAAAATTAATATCGCTGGAAAATTAGAAGCAAGAGAGCATAGTCGTAATTGTGTGATATAAATGTATAACTGAACATCTAACGACAGTTGTCTTTGATACACAGATATTTTAGGAGTTTAGACTTAATGTAAGTAAACCAGCGAATGTTCAAGGTCTGTGTTCATATGGTCATGGGTTAAATTATGATTTCTGTAATTGCCGCTTTAACATGGCTGTATGCGAGTTTAATTTAGACCGGTGGAAGTGCGCACTCGCGTGTACTCGAAGTAGTCGAGAGCACGCTGCGCCGTGCACTTTGCAATTAAAGCTGAATTAGCAAGAGGACGTGGAAACTACAGCGGTAGTTTAATTCTTGGTCTTTACCGCACTGCAGGCTCGCAATTCCGAAGAAGTTCTACATTTGCTGAATACTCTTTCATTTTCAGCGATTTAAAATTCTGCTCTACCTAAGTTTCTTGAACAATTAACTTATTCAGACTTACGTTCATTGCGGACAAGTTAACTGTTTGTCGAGTTCCCATGTAGAATTGTCGTATGCATATTCTTTTTGTCATCATCCATTTTATATTCGCGTTTTATTTGAAATAACCAATAAGAATTATAGAATAGCAATACATAAATAATCGTGTGACAATCATCTAAAAACTTGTGAACTGTGTAAACATGTTTGTCAACCAACTATACTGGCTGTTAATAAAAGTATGTAAAAATCTTTTCGAGAAGATTCGCTGCAAAAAAAAAATCAGCTAAAGTTATGTACCGCAAGTTTTTGGTTGACGTAAATTTTAAGGATGAAATTCGCGACTACTAATTGTACATTAACGTATTCTCTATCCGTTTGTGGCTTAACATTCACTCGCTACATTATGTTCTACACCGCGTGTTGTTTACCTGTGAGACTCCACATTATTTAAGATTTTTTATTTTTATTTTCTCTTAAACTTTCACTTGAGAGGATTGAGACACAGCGTCAGTTTTTGTGTGCAACTGTGTAGTAAAACATAATAAATACAATGGCAAAAAGGTTCTGTGTATGAAAGGTAGGGGAATTGTTTTCGAAACAGTTTCTTCGCAGATTACAGACGATATGATCGCACCCGGATATTCGTTATTTATTTCTCCTGGTTTTTTATTTTGTTATTTTTAACAAATATTGGTTTCCCATTCCAATTATCAAATGCGAAAATTTCCCTAAGATTTTCGTCAGCCTATGTATTGCATTATATAGCAATACCTCATCTCTTACAAGGAACCATCTAGCAAAGTTTGTAACATACTATCATTTACATCCTGCATACGAAGAAACTATATACAGTGCTTTGGTGGCTACCTTAACAACCGATAAGTTCGGGATACTATACCGTTACGTTTCGTAGGTAACAGCCGAAACGAACGACCAAACATGTGTTGACCGTGACATATCAACCTTGTTTTATACAATAGTGTTTGAAATTTTTTGTATAATCTGCTGTCAACAAGTTTTCCTAGTCCTTATGCAAGTGTGTCTTCTGACAGCATCTAATATCCTGCCTTTTCCCCCTATGTTTATCTCGAACAATATTATTTAATGACAATAGTTTTTTTACGTGTATACTTTCAGAGACGTAGCCTATTACATAACGATATTTCTTAAAATCCCGACAGACGCGGATCGCCTTTGGTTGCAGACACCAATAAATTTCCCGAATATGCCCTTCTCCGTCAGCGGCCATGACTGGCAGAGATAATTGTGTACTTTCTGACGTGAGATTAAAAAAATGTATGCCAGCACATAGGGAAATAAATTTTGCGTAATTCGCCAGTCCCTTTACACCAAATATAAGTCAACGTGTCGCCGCATTTTTTTAAAATCTAGACGCTAGCTGATAGTTCTGATAATCATTCACTAATACTTGGAATGTTTATTATCCATGAACGCAGGTGCTGATGCGTACATTTACAATAAAATTAGGTTTTACTTTATTTGAATATTTGTGGACTTTAGAATTTTTGTTCACTGCTGTAGCAAGAAATATTCGTCAATAGGATCTGTATATAAATTATGTAAGAAATATAAGCTACACATGGGTAAAGGTGGATTTACAATGTCCCGACGAGCCCGACACAACAGCCCCGACACAACAGCCCCGACACAATCAATTCTGAGCAACAACCAATAAAAAGCAAGTATCAGTCCGACAAAATTACTGCCTCGACAGCCCGAGGAAAGTAGTAGAATACATTTCTAATTTTCTCCTTGTCGGTTCTTGCCGGGAAATGAAGTGCAGCATAACAAAACGAAACTTACCTTGCAAGAGAGAGTACTTCGCGTATTTAACTTGATGAAACGGGTTTTGTTTGCAATGACACTTCGAAAATTGATAAACTTCACCATAAATATGCCTACTTTGACTTCAGTTAATTTTAGTTTCTGAAATTCTTTGCTTGTTTTTAACCAAAGTAATTAGATAGAAATGAGATAGAATTCGCGTTTTCATCTGTGCATAAGCTAGAACTCCAACGTCTATAAGTTTGTATCACTTTCGCAATTGACCTCTGACTTGTTTGAAACTTCCTGGAAGTATCTGAGCCTTTAACAATATGTAACTAATACGGACATATATCACTTTAACAAGAAGCATCTACTGATCATCTGCTATCTGCATCAGTTCACAAAAATTCTTGCAGGATAGCCTACAGGTTAGTGAACCTACGAGTTTTTCCGCTCTCTACAAATAGGTAGTTTGCAAATAAAAAATAACAACCGTTACCTTTTTCCTAAAACAGTTTCATTTCAGCAAAAAACAATATTAATTGTGATTTTCTGCCATGACATTTTTTTACGATTTCATTAGTTTTTTAATGAAATAGCCGACTGAAACAATACATTTAATAAAATATGGTGACATGGCTCCAACTTTTTGATACTGCCGACGGCCATATTACGACGAGCCACATGTCGGCAGGTCAAAGTACTGTGAAAGCAACCAGAATCGTCGTGGCAGTTTGTATCGGAGCTGTTGTGTCGACCTCGTCCCAACTCCACACGCTTCTAGGTGTCGCAGCCAGAGAACGGCCACAAACATTCCACCCGTTAAAACACGTGCTCCGTAGCCGTTCAGTTTTCCTACAGTACAAGGCAAGCTCCTTACGTCAGCATATTGAGAACTGAATACGTAGTAGGGTACAGAATAACGTTAATACGTCAAGCAAACAGGGTTTTAGAAGACAACGTAAGAAAACTAAACCTTAGCAATCGTAAGTATTAGATTACCCAAATATATAAAAAAAACTTTAGACATACATATTTATCTATTTAAGTATAGTAAAATGTATGAAATTTTGGCGTCATATTTGTTTATTAGGAGCACGTCGGTTAAGCAACTAATTTGCTGAGAGAATGGAAAAGAAACTTGTATTTTTATTTAATCTTATTTATAAAACTTCGCAAGTACACTCAATCAATCATAAATTTTTAGAGCCATTCATTTACATGTAAATATATCCAGTCCCTAACATAAACCATCGAAGTGGAAATTTAAAAAACACAGGTTATTCAAGAATAAGAAGTCGCAATGCGTTTGACTAAGACTACTCGCTATGTACAGTAATACCAGTAAGTTTTTTTCAGGCACAATACGTCCTTGACTATAAACATGGTGTTTGAATACATCATACTTCAGTAGCAATCATATCACTAATTACAAGTTCAACCGGTTAGATATATGCTATGTGATTAAACGGAAACACACTCATACACGGTTATTGGTAGTGTGTCCTGGTTGTACATGGACGTCTATCAATAACTGTGCCAATCAGAAAACGGTTCCTGCGACACCACATGTTGGCTATTCGCGAGTAGAACTCTAATACGCTGAATGTTAAGAACAACCAATCACTGACCATGTAGATGAGCTGAAGATGAGGGCGAAAATCACTGGAACAAGTTAGTGCGGAAATCTTTTAGCTTAACTTCCTAGTCCCTACATACAACTGTTGAAAGAGAACAATTTCATAAATGTTTGTTGCGTAAGTCTCCGGTATTATAATTACCGACCTCATATTTTCGAGAGCAGAATTTTGCACCAACTTGTATTAATACCTTATCTACACATAAATCTGTTCTGTGGCCATCGATATGTTTTAAACTCTGTCGATTCTTGAGGTTCTACCTGCAAAATATCATTATAACGATGAGTACAATTAATTACACTCATGAAAGGTTAAACGCTGCACACACAAAAGCAAAACATTTTCTTTGCCGCAACAAAATGTTTGTTTAAATACGAGCCGCTGCAAAGTTACTGTGTCACAAAGAGTTTTTTTTATAAGTTACAGTTATGGTGACAAAAAATGTGTTATTGTAAACATCATTTATTAGACGTTTTTTTGTGGTGAAGATAGTAGTAGCATTTTAATCATAGTCTTTATGCTGAAAAAGTTATTACATTTGCTAACATAAAAAATCTTACACTGTTTTCAAAGAAATTTTTTTGGAGGAAATGTGACAAACTATAATTTTTCACATTTCCTTTGCTGTACGGCAATATTTATTTACCACAAACTGAATACATTTGCGGCAATGTTAACTTTGCAGTTGATCACATCCAAACAAAATTTTGTTGTGGCAAAAAAAGAGATTTACTGTGCAAGCATGAATCGTAGCTACAACTGCTATTATATCGATCATTCATCATCCTAGGTTAGGATATACGTCAAGAACATATCTTCACTGTCACTTCCGTGACTGGACGACAGCTGTCAACACGTCTTGACGAATGCAATCCAGCAATAAGGAAGGAAATAATTCGTAAGGATATCAAGTGCTATCATCTTGTACGATTAAAAACTAATACATTGGGATGGTTATATACCGCGATGAAAGTTGAAGACCGATACACAAAGTGCGGTCTGCTGTCGACTGCCAGCCGCGGACTGTCGGCAGTTGGCAGACAGCAGTTGAATACAATTCACAATGTAAAGTCCGCCAGCAATGATTTTTATATATTGTTTTTAAAATCTTACATTTGATCGGCCATGTTTGAACACATTGTTAGTAAAAAAATGGCTTACTTTGCATTTAGCAGCATAACACATTTAGAAAAACAATATTAGTTTACATCACGTGATTACAAGAGCAAAGCCTGATTGGTTGGAAATTTTTCGGCAGTCGGTAGTCGGCAGTCCAGCAGTTGAAGGTAAAGTTAATCATCTCCGACTGCTGGCCTGCGGACTGCTAACTGCTGGCTACAATCCGTGCATTGTCAATAATCTGTTTGGTAAACTTGAACGCAATGAAATTATCTCTGAATATTTTCTTTCGATATGATGAGTCCTTATTTCCATAGGCCAATTTCTAATTCTGGTGCACTATGACTGAACGTTGTAATTCGTCTGTAAACAGCTGAACCACGCCACGTAATCGTCGACAAACCGTACAAGGTGCAGAATGCCATATCAATTTGAACAATACACTGGCAGATAAGATTCTTGCCACACTGAAAGAAAATAATTGTTGTAGGTACCATAATTGTGTTAAAATAGGGACAGCAGACCAGTTAGGTTGCCGTTACTATCTTGATTGTTCCTATGACAATCTGTTCTGTAGAAGTAACTACATTATACACTCTAAAAAATAGTTTGTAAATTTGACACACGTTCGTATAGAAGAGCTAAGAAAGTTGGTATGGTAGAATTGTTTCCCAGACATCCATGGTAGAAATCCTAAACTTTTTATACAACAGTCAAATGTATACTGAAGTTACCAGTGTAAAAGTTTGCATATTTACAAGACGAAAGTATGGTAACTGTCCCATACTGCGATTAAGTTAAATTACTTCCTAAACATTTTAGGATGTATTTTTACAGTGTATGTGGAAGGAATAATGAGCATCTTTCTTTTACAGAACATATTGCACATAGTGCACGTCTAGGCCTGAGAAATCCAGGCTGTTGCCAGATTAAACGACGAAATAATTGTCCTTCTAGTCAAAGCTGCTGATGTGTATTTATAACATTGAAATTATTTGGTGCAAACATTTTCTCGCCTGAATCTGGGGTAAATAGTTACGTGTTTAAACGAAGATTGTTCAACACTGGTCAGTTGATAGTCAGCCCGAAATTTCGCCGTCTTAGTGAAATGAGGACACGAAAATGACGAGAAAGACTGCTGGTCTCATAAACACCACATTAAAAACTTTGCACTCTCTAAGCGATTCCCTCGCGTAATCACTACGGCCGCAAAAACATGTCAGTCAGACTGCTAACAATTTCTTCTCTCAACTGTAAAACGTCTGATATCCCTTTTATTACCGTCCTTGTGATGAGTGAAAACACATTTTACTAATTAGTTTACATGAACCGAAGTAGACTGTTTGAGCACAGTACAGTGAAGATTTTTTTTTTTTGCGCCTGGCACACGTTGTGTTTATACTGGCCGAACCTCTAATTGTAGACCTTAAAAGTGGGTTACACAATTGGAGACACAGCAGCGCGGCTCTCGAGTAGTCAGACTACTCTCCTCCCACCAAGGCGATCCGGGTTCGATCCCTGGTGGGGTCGGTCTTCAGATTTTAGCATTTGAGGATTCTGTTGGACGATGTCGCTGGCCGGAAGGTTTTCTCGGGGATTTCCCGTTTCCCCCACACCTCTCATTCCAGCACTTCTCCATCTTAGCGCTTCATTTAATGTCTTTCTTCGGGGTACGCAGATACGAGCTCATGTTAATAAAATCTGCATTCTGGTTGCGATATTCTGGCCCTCATGTGTCCTCCTAACTTGATATTTTTTTTATAATTGGATAGATATAGGTAGGACCTGGTAGTTTTCGCGAAAAGATATTTGCATCACTTTGTTTCAGTGCCTTACGTGCACACCTGCATCTCTGCTTTGTGGTCAGTGATTGGATGCCTTAACACACAACTTCCGAAAATTAAACCCGCAAATCACAGACGTGTTGTGTCACAATTATCCATGTACTGATTGGCAGAGTCCAATTAATAATGACTAAAAAAAACCTTGTCAATAACCATGAAGTTAAGCTGCAGGTGTACACGTAATACACTGAAACAAATCGGGGCAAAAATCTTTTCGCTAAAACTACCGTGTCCTAGATACAGGTATACAGGCAGGGAGTTTCAGGGCCGGTTCGAGGCTGCTTCGAGCGATGCAACCGAACCGGGCGCCTTTATGAGGAGACGCCAAATTTAATTTTTTATAAAAACTGGTTGTAGAACATATTGAAGTGAATAAAATTCGTGCACAAATAAAACGGAATACGCAATTTTTGTTTCAAAACGAAAAGCATTTATAAATAAATTTTTTAACGTTGGTTCGTTACTCAATTTTTATTTGAATGTCAAATATTTTATTTAATTAAGATAGTGCATCAATAAACAGTGTAAGGAAACTCATTTGTGTATCTCCCGCTCACTACAATGTGAAAGAGCGTACGATTGTTTTAGTTTGCCTAAATAACAAGCAACTATAACGGTAGAAAGAAAAATAATGGAGTGGTCGGAGTCATTAAACTTCGCACAGCCCTACAAAATGTACAGAGCAGGCCCTCCCATGTCAAACAACAAGAACCTAAGTTTCTCCCAAGATAACCGAAGTAGGCTACATTTCATATTTCCCTAATACAAACGTCAGAACACGCATAATGAACATTGGTGAGAGATGTTTCAGAAATACCATCTTCATAGTACAGATATATTAATACCTCGAACTTTTCGACAAACTAAATAGAAACAGTTTTTAAATCACATGCGTAACTTTAAAAGCATAGCTTCGTGTCTGTGTTACTTCATTATAACACTTATTTTTCGTTGAGACGTCCGAAGGATGTGTGAAACTTCGGCAATCTTCTGTTAAAGCGCGTTTTACAATGTCACGTACGTGGATACGAATCACAAAAACCGGAACGTTAAGTGACATCTACAAACGCACGTGTATACGTACGGATTCATGGAACACGGCTGGTCAACTCCCACTCTTCTGTGTCCGTGAATCCATTAGACAATAGGAATCACGTTTTTAAAATGGTAGTCATTTGTTTTTCAGATTGGTGTAGCTAGCCGTCATTTTTGGAACCTCAAAATAGGAATATCAAACAATTAATAGCGAAAATGGATGTTTTTTAGGTGGTTAAATATGGTTTACAGTTGATATGCTCATTTAATAAAGTAAATATTTATGCAGCATAATTTTTATAAACCGTTGTTATTATTATAAACAGCAAAGTTATTTCATATTTGGTTTCATGGCCTTTATGGGTATCCATACAGCCTGAAATACTAGGAGCTATGGTTTCTTACGGTACCGTGTGTATTGTAGACAGAGCAGATGAGAGTTACTGCGTAGTTTCTAACGTTTCCGTCATCCGTATCCATCATAGTACTCTTCCGTGTCGTTGTAGAACGTTGTAGAACGGGGTTAAGGGCACGGTATACAGGCATTTTTGTTGTCATGGTTTTATTTTTATGCTTGTACCATTTTTTTTATTTTAGACATAAGTTGTGACTAAATTTTGCTCCTATGTAATTGTTTTATATCTTGTACTTTTAGCGTAATGGCTCGTAAATGTCAAAATTTGCATGTTACGTTTTATGTACGACCCCAAAACCAAATTACATACCCAACTGGAAAAATTTCACAGTGAATAACAACGTTGCAGGCTACAAGTTGACATACATTAAAAAATAATATTAAAAAGACATGTTGAGTTTTTTTTAATTTTCATGTTTTATTTCAGCATTTTTCAAAATACAATAATATCTAATTTTTGCTTTTTTTTTTTGCCAACTTGTATCCTGCAACATTGTTAATCACTGCGAATTTTTTTTGGTTTGGTATTTTAGTTGGGTCTAGTGTCTTGCATAAATCCGTAAATACAAATTTTAATACTTACAAGTCATTACGCAAAAAAATATAAGTGAAAAAAAAAAACACAATTCTATAAGAGCATAATTTTGTCACAATTTACATCTAAAATGAAAAAAAAAAAAAATGCATCTGGTACATACAAATGACGACGATAACTGCTGTAGAACGTACCCTTAAGAGGGCGTTGTAGATAGTTAAGGGCTGAATTCTTCAACTGGGATCTACACGTTTTTGAAAGTCAATATAGAAAAACTACAAAACAGCAATCCTTGATAACTATATTTGCCAACTTTACGAGAAACATTTACCCAGAATGATGCGTTTGTTAAGCGTAATCTCTTGCGACGCAATTAAATTTACGAGTTTTCGGCGTCAGAGATTGTTCTTCATATACGTTAATCGAGAAAACTTGGCTCAGAAAGTTGGTAAAACCTTTTGTCAGGGATTGCTGTTTTTTTTTTTTTTTTTGCAAATTGGCTCCGAGAAACCAATAATTTTGAACTTATGCTTTTAGCGTTGAATACCACGCACTCTTCAGGATTCGTTTATCGTGTTGCAGGTACGAGGGCCAGGAACAAATATATGCATTGGGAGAAGGTGGTTTATATTGGGGAATGGTGTTAAACCGACTAAGGACCAGCAGTGGGACGAGGTCTCCCCTCCTTGGGTCGTCGCCAAACCGACCAGTAGGTCAGGCGTGGACGTTACATTAGCGTGAGGGTGTCGGGCCCATTCAACCGGGCACTCGGTCGATCGGCCTGTGATGCTGCCCCACTCAACCGTCTCTCTCTGGCGTGAGAGATGCTGACGCTGGCAGGGGCCCAGTCCATTACGATCCCTCGGAGCAGAAGAAACGTTGTCGTAGAGCAGACAAGGGGGAGGGAGCCCTCGCATTCCGCTGCTCATGACTGTGTAAACATTTACATCTGTAATGGAGTCCGCGGGAGGTTTTCGAGGCGTTATTGTTGCTCATGCCCCAGTTCTTGTGGCGAGCAGTAGATATGTGACGATTATGGGAGAGGGGGGCAGGGGGAGTCGCTGGACACAGGCGTCGATGCACGTGCAGCAGTGTACACTCATGTCGTGCTCTGATATAGGTCATTCGGGATAAAGTGAGAACTAAAAATTTAACCTTTGAAAAATATCAGTAGTCGATACTGCTTACAATTCAACACAAACTTTAGTTGCGTTACTGCATGTATGGTTGGCAGCGAAATTACGCAATGTAGTTCCGTGCGTGTTCCTGTTTAAATACATAAACACATTAACAAAATAAGCCAAAATCGACATGATTGTATTTCATGTATTTAATAAACTTTATTTTAGTGAACTGCATAGATTCAATCTGACCGCACAATTTATTTTAAACGCGCAAACATTAAGTGACGCGTCCAGATAGGCTACTCATGTTTAGCCGTTACGCGCGGAAAGATATGTATTGGCTGAAAATAGAACTTTAGCCGGGCTTTTTTTGAGTGCTCACTTTATTCTGAACCACCTATGTCAACATCTATACTGCATAGGTTGTCCAGAAACAAACGCATAATTGGCACACCACACGAATCCTGGGATAAATTTAGGATGAAAATGTAAGTAGCAAAATGTTGTACGACGACATTTTACGTGCGCAATGTGGCAACACTGCAAGGAGATAATCCCGCCTTGCGCTCCGTGTCAAGGTATTATTGTACGCATGACACGTCAAGTAAATGTAGATGTCGTGAATAGAGATGATTGTCATCACGGGAAAACTTGACTGTTTGCTGGGTTTCAACGCACGTTCAGCTTACCAGAAGAATACTGGCTGTAGCTTGTACGTGGAGATGTTACCCTATTTGACTGAACCAATAATAATCCCCCTTATTGCAACTTTTCATGCCTATTAATCTATTATTTGTCTGCGACAGCTACGTTGTGTCAGACGTACATCACCCTAACACGTGTGTTGCAATTAACCACAGTGTTTTCAAGGGTATGTTTTGTGCTAACGTACCCTTGAAAACACTGTAGTTTCCTGCGACATGTATGGTTGGGTGATATACGTCTGACACAACGTAGCTGTCTGCAGACCAATAACAAGCATCAAGCGTTACAATAGCGAGAGTCTTGTTGGCTCAGTCAAATAGGGTAACAGCTCCAAGTATAAGCGAGAGACATTAATGTTCTTGTTAGCTGAATGTACGTTGAAATCCAGAAAACAGTCAAGTTTTCCCACGATAAACCATCATCTCTAATCATGAATGTTTGCTCTGTTTGGGATTTCAACCTGCGCCCATATGCAAGGTCAGTAGTCAGATTAGAAATATATATGTGGCGCGCAAGAGGGGACTAACTGTAGTCCTACGTTGCCACATTGTACACGTAAAATGCCGACGTGCAATATTTTGCCACCAACATTTTCGTCTCCAATTCAAAACCGGATTGGCGTGGTTTACTTAATATACTGTTGTTATACAGTGCATTGTTTTGTTTACAAAATTTCTTAAATGAAGTTTAAAAAAAATATTTACAAAGCTGCATGTAAGTACAATAAAATTTACAACGAAATCACGAAAGTATACAAACAGATAAACCTTTCTCTTTATCGGCAACCGTATTATAGACGTGATGATTTATCGCGGGAAAACTTGACTGTTTGCTGTGTTTCAAAGTACGTTCAGACTATCAAAGACATACTGGTTTTCATCTGTACTAGAAGCTGTTAACCTTTTGCCTTAGTCAAATAGAATCTCGGTATTGTAATAACAGAGGCTAGGTTAAGGCACGTGGCGCTAACTTTGTTGGTCTTAGCTCTGCGGAATGTTCCAGCTATCAGATTATGTTATTTGTAGGTTTTATATATTTAAATTTCTGAGGGAGTCTTTTATTAGTCATCTTAGCAATGGTACGATACATTTGTGTGTTGATCATGTTTTCCAAATTACCTGTGACAATTGGATGGAGTTGTGCAGATCGGAACCAGTCCTCGAATTAAATTATTTTGAGATAATCATTCCAAGTAGAAAAAGAAGATAAGAAGTTTATCATAGAATAAGAACAAGAGTTAAATAATAAAATTTGAATAAAAATAAGAGGTCAGAAAATTGGTTTTTACGAGGTTTATATGAACACGGAAGATTTTGACCTTGAGTTTCTCAGTGCCAGTAATTTGCGGATTAGTTCCCTTCTTCTTAAATCCATCCTATTGTTTCTTATTATTTATTTATGTATTTTTTACATTGTTGTGATTTAGCAATGTTGCACAATATTGAGTCGTCGGTTTTCAATTACGAACGGCAAGTGTGATTCCTTGAATGGTTTTTCAGGTTGAGAGAGACAGATGTAGGCAGGCGCACGACGATTGGTTGTTTATTTTATTTTTTTTTTTTTTGGACGCTGCTAGATTACAGAAGTCCTGGATTGAGCGAGAGTGGTGGCGTGATTTAGCTGGCCAGTGAAGTAATGTTTTAAAGAAATAAGCAGAGATGTAATATGTTCGTTGGGCAGTAGGGTTATCCTTTTTATATGTTGTTTACTTAAAACTGAGTACTCCCCGAGATTTACAGGATGCGGCTACGTAACTCCTTTTTTTTAACACTGCAATAAAACCCATTACATGAATCAGAAAGTTTCCGTTTTGATTTGTGTAATGTAGTTACGTATCTAAAGTTTTGTTTTACACCGTTTTGAAAAACAAATTAGGTAGGTGAGGCTCATACTCTGAGTAAGCCGATTTCTTGCGTTTCTCATGACACTTACTGTACCAGCGTAGCAGCGGGTACGTTGGCAATTTCTGCCCGGATGTTGGCCTTCAGGACGTGTAGGGTCCTTGGACGAATGGCGTAAACGCGGGATATCAAATAACCCCATAAAATATCGCATGGGGCCAAATCAGGGGAGCAGGCTGGACACTCCAGATTGCCCCTTATTGGGATGAGAAGCTACGAGGAGTGTTCCCTCAAAGCAACCATCGATGCCATTCAAGTGTGAGCCGTTGCCCCGTCTAGTTGGAATCAAACGTCTCCTAAGTCCAAATTCATCGAGCCGTTCGAAAAGTACGCCTCGGCGGCAAACGTACGCTATTCACTGTTCCAACACATGATTATGACTGACCACGTTAGAGAACAAAACTTTACACTCACACCTCTCGAATGAGGTAATTCCCACCCTGCTACATCTACAACTTGAATGGCGCGCATTTCAAGAAAGTCAGTAATGTTGCCGCGCTCTGTATAACAACCCCATATAGATAAACATCAACCGGCACACTTGTGCAAATCTGATCGTGATAAGCAGCCCACAGGCAGTAAACATTCGGAATGCACCAGTGGCCACATGTGGCATACACGATGCATAATGAAATCATCCACATATTATCCACACGTGTACCACAAGCATTCTTATTTTACTCAGATGCTAGTGGGTTAGTTTTTGCTAAGTTCACTTGTGGACCGTTTACTTAATGTCAGTCTTTATAAACTAAGTTGCCAACATTAAAATTATTTCAGTATAACTACAAACATATTTACTGGCAAGGCCTGATTAACAACAATTCTAGCCAAAGTAGACCTGTATACAAGCGAACCTTGGCCACTTCTGCCAACAGTTGGCCAACTGAAAAGTTGTTGTACTTTCTACTAGGGATCAAACACTGTACTTTATAGGAGCCAAAGGTGATAATTTTCCAGTATGGCGAAACGTTTTATGATAGTGTATATATTGAAAATATTATAAAACTAATGCAAAATAGCAGAAAGAAAATTTAAGTCGAGCTCACTTTATCCTGAAAAGTTTATAACGGGTCGTGTATTTTGTTATGGTGGAATTCAGTTGTTCCCTACTGGGTCTAGGTGAATGTCGCTTTCAGCAATGCTTGGTTGAAACGTGACCAATTCTTGAACTCGAACGCACAAAGTACGTCCACAACAACTTCTCGCGGGTTGCAGAGTTGACCATGCTCGCTGAAAGGAATGCAGAGGATGCGCGACGGGCAGATGAACGCTGCAGTGTTCTCTCTCTCTGAGGTTGAAGGCCCTTTGGGAAGGAGAGGAGGAGGGTTGATTGATGGACGATCGGAGGCGCCGCACCTCGTTGTCGGCGGGGGTTGATGTAGATTGATGACCACCCCTCACCCCTTTCCTTCATACAGGGATCCCTTTGTTCGTGCTGGGGTTCTTATCGGGCGGCGTTCACGTCGAGTTACCCCACAACCACGTCAAGGACAGAGTGCTTCTCAGGTTTGCCGCCCAAGTTTGCTTCGGGCATCTGACCCCTTCACTGATTTGTCTGAGGTTTCTTTCCCGCCTACGCAGTCGTTAGTCACCATCGTCATGGGACTAGATGCCGCGATTGGGGTCATTGCCTTTATCCTATAGAGGCCTTTATTCAGTGACCATGTATACTATCCAGCAGAAATTTTTCTATTTTGGTTTTACCATTCCGGTTGTTTTTTTTTTACGTGATAGCAGTGTGAAAAAGTTGCTTTAATTCATTTTGAAGTGTTCTGAAACCATGTTTCTAAGCGCATCACTATAAAACAAAAATAGAGGAGCACATTTTAAACTTAATTTTTGTAAATAAAGATACCGAACGCACGTTAAGTAGTACATAAAAAAAAACTATTTTCTAACATTCTGCAACACAGTTAATGAGCTAGCTATATGACTCTTATTACGTGTCCTCCTAATCATACATTTTAAATCTGTATCAGGGAATTGTAGTAATGCAATAACATACAGACAGCGATAAATGTGTCCATTCTTACTTTTGAAATGTGCGGTTATCTAAAAAAATTGCGTTTTCCTTTGGGCATAAGCAATAATTCGAATAATGGTACGTTTATGTAACTTTCGGAATATACATAGACTACTGACATCCCTTAGAAGTGAAGTGAAGAAATTTTGGTCAGCACTGAACTGATGAGGGGTGACATGATGTGAATACTGAGCAACACCGGAATGAATGGGTGGGGGAAACTGGAGATTCCCGAGAAAACATATTTTCGGGAAATAGCCCGTCAATTAAAGGATTTTCTGTTTTCCTGCTGTCTGATAATCTACGGACAAGCTTTTATCACAGGAAAAACAATTGCAAAAATCAAATAAAAACCTACGTAAATGCACTTCATTTATATGCAGATCAGAATTTTGCGAGTAACCGACGCTTATGCCAGCAATAAATATGTATTTCATGGGTCGGTCTGACACGTGTTTCCGAAAACATTTAAATTAAATTCCCAGGTATTTATTCAGTACCGGCCGTAGACAATTCCTTCCACTTTACGAGCGACCATCTACTACTACATATATTCGAATAGTGTTTTAAACATTATATCCGTGATGTTTAAAATGATTGACAAAAAATTGATCGGTTTAGTTGAAATATTTTTATAGAACCCCTGTACATACACGCAACTTTTCGGCAGAATATATTAATATCGTTTCCTACCACGCTCTTCAAATGCACTATAATGTACAAAAAATAATAAGCCTTTATTTGTGATACATTTCCACAAGCACCCATTGTGCCACTGCACGAAAAGAAAATACACTTCGGACAATGTAATTTTTAAGACACCGCTTCCATTAAAGGCACTGTTTCTAGGCCCTCCAACATAACAAGAAACGGAGTTTTGATGTTCCCGTACTTCAAAACGCACTAAACGGATGCTTGTGAAAATCAGGTAGGAGAGTGCGTTGAGCTTTACTACAGACTCACCACCAATAACATTTTATGGTCCTCGCTTACTGTCCCATCGACCGGCGGAAATCTTGCACGCCATTTCTGCGCTTGACTCGTCACGATAGGCGTTTGATGGGAGCTCCAAGGTCGTCCATATATCTCATTTTCTTCTGAGCCTCTGATGTGCAGGCAGTCGTGTAAACCTGTCGCAATGGACGGTATTGCAAAATGTAACACGAATAAGTTCTACACGAAACCGCTTAAATTATTACTACTGCGGCTGTCTACTGACTGAATACGTACATTCAAACTACAGTTCTTACACTTTAAAAAACCACAGTACGCTTGTTAAAAATATGAATTTGAAACCATTCGAATTTCCTAGAAACTTTTTTTTTGTGATGTAACAACGGAAAATACGACATGAGTTTCTGTTGACCAAAACAGTATGTGCGTAGGACGTTACATCACACCGTTTAAAAATACAAGTTTAGGGGATTAGGATCACCGTTTATGAGGAGTAAATGCCAGATTCAAATTACCGCGTTTGACTCGCGGGAACAGAGAACTGATATGATCTAGAGTACCACACTTGACGAGAAGCATATCACCCTTACTGACAACGCACGTTGAAGTCGTTTTTCTACCATTCTTCATGCGGTAACCTTATTTCTGGATAGTATTAAGTAAGAGCTAACGCATGCATCTTTTGTTGCACTTCACTAATTTAGGTGGTATTTTTCGTGTTACAAGAGCCTAAAAATAAAACATTTTTTTTTGCCATTTTGAGAGGCCAGAAAATCAAACCTCTATCAAACGTGCTGAGTTTTTAAAATGTGAGTCGTATAATTTCGTGTGCGTTTTCTGTTCGAAGATAAAGTAATATGAGAGGCCGTTCCAGTGTTTCAGGCGCGTGTACGCAACCCGCATTAACTACAATATAAATCAAGGCTAATATTACCTTTGCTATAGTTACACAAGTATTACACATATCAACATTTTCTTAGTGTTTTATGAAAGAGACAGGCCTTATTATTTTCGCCGCGTTCGCCGAAGTCAAGTATAAAGAATGGTAGACCATAAATTAATTTTTTTGCATTAGGTTTTCAATCTAACTATTTGTTCTACTATATTTTGCAGAATGCCGCGAAAATAAGAACGACCGTTCCCTTGATAAAGTGTGAAGGTAATGTTGATACGTGCAGTACTCTCATTGCTATAGCGAAGGTAAAATTAGCCTTGTTTTATACGGGTTAATGCGGGTTGCACACATGCGCCTGAAACACTGGAACAGCCTCTTAAGATGTTTCTCATAAGAAAGAATACTCAATGACAAGCTACAACGCCGTCAATGCGCCATGCGAGAACTTTTCTCAAAGTCTCATAAGTAAAAGAGTTTAGCGCGCTGCGAAAAGAGGCGATGTGTTATTTCGTTAAGGCCATGATCTTTCATTTATTTCAAACAATTGCGAATAACTCAAATATTTTTAACTAAATGCTTTGAAAAAAATTGAGACTGTGTACAGTCATACGATACACGATTCTGCCAGAGAGTTTTTGTTTAAATAACGTGCCGTTTGCCAGCAAAAAATTATTTTGACAACAAAATACGTTATATTTCAGGGGCGTAAATCTAAAAGTCAGTTTGGTGTATTGCAACAGAAAATTCCAGATACAAACGACGATGAATAAGAGTTAAAACTGCCAGAATTAATTTTTGATGTATGTGTTAGTTTCCGTTAAAAGAATTTTTTTTGAAACCACTGCTAAACTAAAGAGCGAGGCCTTAAGCGTGTTGTTCTAGCTCTTGTCATTCCGCTTTACACAGGCGTCAAACGCAGAAATTTGAAACGCGGTAAAGGGCCTCCCTAGTTAGGCTGCGTTTGTGTGTGAGGCATGTCCGACGTATGTAATGCATTATCGCCCCTCCATGCAAGGTACTCAGATGGCGTACAGTGCTTTACTATAACCCTTTTTCCAATGGGGGACCTCATTATTTTATTTGTGAGCAGATAACTCCAAAGTTTAACGCTTGTCTCAGGTTTTTTGAATCCGGCAGTCTGTAAAAGCCGTTTTTTGGCCAAAAACGATGCTTCTAATAAACGTGCCGAATTTTCAAAACTAACGACACAGTTTGATGTGTGCGTTCTTTTCATAGATTTAGAAATATAATGTTCTATAAATAATTTCGTCAAAATAAGTATAATCGTCACTCGCTGCAACGCATTTGAAGCGCAGGTAGGCCCCTTAAGAGTTAGCGGGTGCCAGCCTTTCTTTACGTTCGAGAAAAGGAAACGAGGATGGCGATAAGTTGAAAATGACACGTTCGTCAAACACGTCATCGCCTCTAGGCGCGGAGGACTAAACTAACGTACGGAGTTTTCGTAGAAACAGTTTTTTCAACGGGACTTCAAGCGATGGCCCTGTTATTTAATTTGTGGGAAGTGTGTTTTCAAGTCCAATGCAGGATTGTATGATTTAGTTTCCCGGTTACGGTTAATATTTTCTCAGCTACAGCAACGTGGAAAAGTCGTTTCCATCGCTTTTGGGAAGCTCGTAAATAAATTTTTAATTAGAGGACGTCATTTTTAAAATTATAGGGACACAGGTGGAATTGTGGCTTCTTTTCGTAGATAAACGGATCGGAAAAATTTTAATAGTTTTACAAAAAAACTACTTTCCTCACCACGCTAAAGCACGGCTCACACACCACGACCACTAACTTTTAAGGGACATGTTCTTTCATTTAATTTAAACAATTGCAAATTGCTCAAATATTTTTTAACAAAATGCTGTGAAAAAATTTGATACTGTGTACGGTCATACGATACACAATTTTGTCAGAGCGTTTTTAAAATAAAGTACGGTTTGCTAGCAAAAACTTACTTTGCTTCATTTTAACTTATTTTGACAACAAAATACATGATATTTCACGGGTAAAATTCTTAAAATACGTATGCTGTAATTCAACATAAAAATTCAGTTACAAACGATGATATGTAAGTGTTGAAACGGAATGAATGAATATTTGATATATATATATATATATATATATATATATATATATATATATATGTATATATTTGCGGTGAAAAGAATATTTTCGAAACCACTGAAAAACTAAAAAACGAGGATTTAAGAGTCTCCGTACCTGCGATTCAAATGTGTTGCAGTGAATTACGACTTTTTTTTTTTTCGAAGACGCTATTCAAAGCGCATTATATTTACATATCTACGAACAGAATACGCATATCAAACTAAGGCGCTATAGTTTTCATAATTAGGCACGTTTATTAGAAGTATTATTTTCGGGTCCCTCAAAATAGCGAAAAATGGCTATTCCAGACAACCGTACGCAGAAAAAAACTACCTGAAACGAAAAACTGATAAGCGTTCAATTTTGAACTATGGCGCACATAACATAAATAATGTGATCACCCCTTAAGGCGGCCGCCTACCCCACGCTTCAAATTCATTGCTGTGTGTTCGTAAACAGGTTTTATCTACGAATATTACACGCGTGCCTATTATGCCAACGTACGAAAAGAAAACAAACTTCAGACATGGTTGGAACCTAATTGTTAAAAACGCCACGCTCATTAAAAAAACACTGTTTCTAGCCCTCCAACATGGCTAAAGCCGGACTTTTCAGACTGCCGTACTTCAAAATGTACTGACCGGATGTGTGTGAAACTCAGATTGCGGCCTGCACTGAACTTAGTTGCTGACTTCCCACCAATAAAATTTTGTGGTCACCGCTTACTGTCTCATAGTAAAAACCATTTGGCAGGAAGCTTGCACGCTAGTTCAGCGCTTGGCTCGTTGAGGCAACGCGGCACTTTATGCGCGCTTCAAGGTCGACCTTACTGCTCCGTCGCTTTTGAGCCTCTCACGCGCGCGTAGGCGGCGCCCTTAAGGGCTAGGGCCCGAGTTTCTCGGCTTTCGAGAGAATTATTTTTTTAAATCCATACGAGAGTCGATATCGTAAAATAGCTTCGTAACTTTGATGCGAATTGGTTTTACTACGCAGTGTAATTTTTCGAGGCAAACTGTATGATGAGTATAGCTAATTTATCAATTAAAAGGAAATTTCGTTAATTAACTAATTAGCAACTATTTTGCAGTCTTCTGACTCAACAAAATTAGAGTATGCAGTTTAAATCAGTCATAACAAAGTTACGAAGCGATTTTACGATATCGGCTCGCATTTATGTTTTAAAAAATTATTGTCGTTAAATGCGAAGAAACTCGCGCCTATGTCCTTAAAGCCCCTTAGGATAAAGGGTCCATAGAATAAAGCCAGCTGAGTATCTTGGTCATAGGGGCGATAATTAGAGTCCCGGAAATTTCTCGAATTCATTTGTGAAGACAGTTGATTTCAAACTCCTGTACGTGTTAATTACTTTCGTGTTTGAGTGTGTGTTGGTGGAATTCTTCCTTGAGGACTGTGAACCAATAGCAGTCCTGAATGAAACCAGTCACTGTCTCCCGCAATACCTTGTCACATATATAACTGTCCACTCACTGTAGCAGCAGCTAATGTACAAGTAGCTGAGGACATAGTGTATACAGGACTGTGGAGTCTAGCCATCTGGTTGTTGAACCCGCGACATATCCGGGACTCTAGCGATAATGCATTACGTACGTCGGGTCGATCAACGGCAACCTTACCGCTCCTGCCTCACATACATAAACGCTGCATATCTAGGGTGATCAAGTGCGATAAAGTCATACTTTTATATTTATACGAAATACTGTAAGCTATGTTGACGATACTTTTGAGTGAAGTTTCCTCTTAACGAAACAATTTTAGCTGGCACCGTTTTCTCATAGTAGTAGGCCCTACGTCAAAGTCTTAAATTTGCATGTACTGCTGCCATGCAAATAGTCAAAACCAATTCACTTATGTCATGACGTATTAAGTAGAAAGTCGGAGTCTTGAATGTGGCAACACTGCATCGGGGGCCTGCTGCTTATTACATCTTGAGTGTTCTACTCTCTGCAATGTGACTGGATTTATTTACTTGGACGTACTCCATTGCGAAATAAATGACTGTTAAAAGAAAACTAAAAATAATACAAGAAAACATAAATAAGCAGAGTATGCTTTAGTCATCAGGATACACACACAACATGAAATTCCAAAACTGGAATCTGGTCAGATAAAAACAATGAACAAACAGAAAATAAAAGAAATAACAAGAATATAAAAATAGATAAGTTCACATGCGACACAACGATGAGACGAGACAAAAACACAAACAGAAATACAACAAAACAACGATGAGACTAAACAAAACACAAATATGTCAGACACAAACAGAAAAAAACAACAAACGACACAAATGATGAGACGAAACAAAACACAGTAGTTTTCCAAACAGTCAGTATAAACGACGTTTCGGGAACTGGAATCTGTTCCCGTCATCAGGTAGACACACAGGGTTCAGGAACACGAATGCGACTGACCATTTATTTCGCAATGGAGTACGTCCAAGTAAATAAATCCAGTCATGCACTCCCATTGCACAGTTCTTTCAAAGATCATATCTCTCCAATGTGTCTGGATGCAGCTTTAGTGGCGTGCACAGACGGCAGTATGCCTAAGTTGCAGTGTTGCCACGTTCAAGAGTCTGGCCTTCTACTTAAGATGACCATGCTTACGTACGAGAAATAACGTACTCTGGACTATTTAGTAAAACATTTGAAAAATTCCGCAAACAGTACTTCTATTTTTAAAAAGTTACTGAACTGGTAACTTTTTCTGTACTATAGCGATTTTTTTAAGTGCAAAATATTACGTTGTTTGGACTTTTGATGTTTCCTTACATAGCTCATTGGATGCACGTTCACAGTGAGTTATTTTGTTTAAGTTGGTCAAGTGGTTTTCACTATTTACATGTCAGCGTAACAAGCCTATTTTCACATCGGTACCCCGTTATGAGAAAACTATGAGAGCTAAAGTTGTTTCATAAGGGTAAAATGTACTCAAAAGTATCGTCTACAAATCCAACAGTATTTCATAAAAATTTAAAATTATGATTTTATCGTACTTGAACACCCTTAACAACGATCTTGAAGTGGTTCCTGCTTCTTGTCATCCCCTACGTTAAAACTATTCTGTATCAAGTGTCATTAGAGTGCCCGTGGACGCTCTGTCAACCCTTGGCCTTCTCTTTGTCCCTCCTGTTTGTCATCTTCCTCAACCTCTTCCTTCTTTCCATGTTCTTGCTGCCTGCACGAGCAGACTGACCTTTCTCAACCCAGCCAAGAGTCACTTTGTTAGGATTGTGTTTAATGGACTCTCAGCCTTTATGCTTCACGTTAACTGGACACACGAAGCATGGAAACTTATTAAGTAAACTTTTTTGTTCCTGGAAGTGATAGGCTCATAAATAGTACGTCCTCTGTAAAAAATCTTCCTAAATAGTAATGAAAGTAATTAACCTATACACAGTAGGGGACACCTAGAATACTGCAACTTGTGAAGGGAGTACATGTTGAGCATTATTACTGTATAAGTCTGGTAATACCAGTGTATGTTTGACTGTATTCTTAAAAATAAACAGGAGCTCTACTATTGATGAATGGGAAAAAATTTTCCATATATTAAATCTTAAGGCACCTGTATATCGGAATGTCAAGTTTAAAAATAACTTACCACGTTTTAAAATTGCACAGTTTTTGGTAAAAAAAAAAAAAAAAAACATTACACGAAATTTTCGAACGTGCAAGGGAAAATAATTTCCAGCTTTTAAATGTTGTGTGTTAAAATCACGCAGGGGTACTGATTTGAAGTATTAACATTTTAATAAAAATTAATTATAAACAACTATAATTGGTGTTTATGAAATGTAGTTTACCTTATTTTACCAGTGGCTTCGCTCGCGTGGTTCTTAAAATAGAAAAGGTTTATTTTTTTTATTGAGCACCAAATCTCTGTTCCTATTACCAAAACAACATAGTAGCAATGCAGAGCGTTTCAAATGTATAAAGAGTTGTAAATCTAGTATCAAAATAAGTTTAACCGTTTGAGTGTAAAGATGGAATTACAGAATTGTGCTAATGGTAAATAGCTATCCCGTAGGACTCGTGAATATTTCCCTGATAAACAGTATCCGGTATGTTATTTCAAAACCTATAACACTTTCATACTAAATTTTATCATAAGTAGCCAAATGTCACCCTCCGACCTTATAAACCATCTTCTTACCGAAATTCTAGTCGATCCGTTGCTCAGTTACTGCGTGAAAGAAGTCAAGCGATATAAACAAAGACACACACTTTCGTATTTGAACATTTCATTTGAGAAACAACATAAGTCAAATATCTAGCAAAATGAGTTTTCGGTGTTATAATTTCCAACAGATGTAGTCAGTAAACATGGTGTTATTCAAATGAACTCACAGATCAGTGCCTTGCTGCACTCGCAAATGATGCTTAATGTGGTTTAATAATACATTTATTTATTTTTGCATAATATTAAAAAATCCATAACTCATTTTGGTAGAAAATGTACTTATGTTGTTTCTCAAATTACATATTAATTTATAATTTTAGTAGGATGTTGTACTAACCAAACACAAAATAGGAAGTCAATGCCCGTGAAAGGATAAATTAGATAAGAATGAACACATTACGCGTAATGTAATGGTCAATGTGAAATAAATATGTTTTACAGAAATATGAACTCACGCGACGCTTGGTACATAACTCGAGACATCTGTTTTACGTGCCATATACTTTTAGGTGTAATGAAAGCTCTCAGTTAAGATTGTTGGTAGAGATAATGGTATGTTGCGAAAATGTTTCGTGCCAATATGCCCTCGAAAACGCTGTAGTTATTTGCAACGTGTATGACTGATGACTGATGTACGTCTGGCACGAAGTAACTGTCTGCAGACCAATAACACGCATAACGTATTATAATTGCGGGGTTTTTATAGGCTCAGTCAAATAGAGCAACAGCTCTACATACAAGCGAAAGCCAGCAATCTTAAGGTAAGCTGAACTTGCGTTGGAACCCAGCAAACAATCAAGTTTTCCCGCGATAAACTATCATCTCTAGTTATTGGCAGCGAGTCTTTTCATTTGACAGGGATAGTCACAATACGTTTGCTGTGACGTCTAACGTCTGTAATTCGCCGGTAGATAGCTACGAACGGCAAATGTTTAAAAATGACCCAGTTAGTTGCGTGCACGACAGCCGAAGTGTTTTGAGATTAAACTTCGAATTTTTTTTTTTTTTTTTTTCGAAAAACTGTTCCAAACAGCATAAATTACTTGCTACAAGCTTATATAGCAAGCTTGCCAATGCAAGCCAGTAACCTTACAGCAAGCATGAAATAGCAAGCCCATAAACTTGTTACATGCCTGCTACAAGCTGCCTTGTTTACACATTTCTAACTTGCTACAAACTAGATTTGTAAGTTTTCTACAAGCTTCATTTGCTAAACTACTGCATGCTTAATTTTTAAGTCTGCAGAATAATTCAAAATTTTATTCACTGCAATATTTTCACTGTCATTAAAATTTACGTCTTAAATGTTGCACGTTCATCGACTTGTGATATTAATTACTAAACATTACATTTCGGCTCCCGTGTCAAGATTCGAACCACTCACTCCATGACTTCAAAGCAGGTATGCTAACCACTGGACGACTGCAAATATGTACTTAAAAGGTGTAGTGTGATTTGGTAGTAAAAGAACGAACTTAGTTAAGGAACTGCTGATGTTTGTGGATTTACTAACAACAGTAAGGATATCAATTGACTTGCAGTTATTCGTTATATCGTAATATGTAGTTGTTTTAGCTAGCATATGGAACAATGTTACTCGTTAAAGTGCTTGTTAATTTAGAAAGTTAAGTTTAAGACAAGTCCGATCATTACTGATGGCCACTTAGAAAATATTTCATGAATTAAGATTGCTAAGTAAAATTTCAATGCAATATCACCTTAGTATACGGGACAGGATACTTGCAGTTTATCACATGACCAAAATTGTTACGTAAGTGTAATTAAAGTCAAATATAGCTTTGTCGCAAGCTTGGTTCAGGCTTGCAGGAAGACTTCTGAGCAAGCTTGCTATTACAAGTTAAATTAACGTGAAATGTAAACTTGCTGCAAGCTTGGTTCAGGCTTGCAGCAAGTCTCGTAAATAAGCTTGCTATGCCATGCCAAAATCAAGTGAAAATGTAAGCTGGCATGCGGGCTTGCAGCAAGTCTCGCGAGCAAGCTTGTTACGGCAAGCCAAAATCAAGGGAAATGGAAACTGACGTTAGCTTACATCCCAGATAGCAGAAAAAGCTTGCTACAAGCTTGCTGCAAGCTTATCCAGGCAAACCAGCAACCTTGCAACAAGTGTGTCACGACAAGCCTGAAAGCACGCTGCAAGCCTGCTGCAAGTTGCCTAGTTGACACTTTTTTAATTGTTGCAAGCTTACATATTAAACTTCATTAAAGGTTAACTTGCAAGTCATCAAGTTTAACACAAGCTTGCAAGAAATTTAACTGCAAGCATCTTTCTTAAATACACTTGAAAAAAGCTTGACATGCAAGCCTGCAAGTAAAAAATACTTATGCCAGCGTACAAGCTTAAGTCAAATGCAAGGCTTGCAGTAAACCTACCGAAGCAAGTTTATAACTGCAAGTCAAATGCAAGGCTTGCAGTAAGCTAACATGTTGTGTGGGTTTGTACCTACACATAACTAACTGTCAGAGGTATCAGAAATAAATCGTGGGGTAAATAGTATGCTTCAAAAATAATTGCATAAACTTCAGGGGTTGGAGTCATTACAACCGACGAAGGAAACTAATCTGACATATGTGGAAATGCTTTCTTTTTTTAAACTAATATATCTAATATTCGTCTCATGCAACGATGTTGTTTGTTGTAAGTTTAAGGTCATCTTCGTTTACATTTCACTTTTGTGAAAACATGGAAACTACGCAAAGACTTTTCATTGACGTGTCGAACCGTGTACGAATCTTTGAAATCTTATATGTCATGAGTGCGTAGAAAAAGTTGAAGGTTATTATGACAAGCAATACAATTTTTTATGAGAACACGACATTTTTAAAACATACTAAGAGCAAAATATTTTTATTAACATCACTGTAAGCACTGTCTTTATGATAACATAAATTAATTACGAAATACTTCCGTATATAATGTGACATGAGTATTTTCTTTGGTTTTATACGTGAAACCGACCCTATTATTTTCTAAATAAGATTTACACGTGTATAATCATTACAGACATGCAAAATTCGCGTTATTTTCTGACAGCTGACTGGGCTCTAAGTGACTACAGGCTCGTTTCGACGTCTCCTGCTGGTAGATATTTTCGTGACTTCCCGCGGAGTTACACGGTAGAGAAGCCAATCTCTGTGAAAACGTAATGCACTTAAATGACAACACATAAAAGTTATTGGCCGATTGAACCGCAGATTATGTTCTGTTACGTAAAGGAAAGTGAAGTTTAGTCTGCCACCAAATGATAACGCGAATTTTGTATGTCTCTAATAATCATTCACTCTGCTGCTAAGGCATATTTTAATGAAAGCACTATGTCCATCATAAATATCCATAAGTTTATAAGTTATTACGCAAACGCATACGGAAGGGCTGCTACTCAAGAGACACATTTGAAAATATAGTGTCAAAGTGGTACAGTAATGTGAACAAATTATTTTGATGTTAAGTATTATTTCTTCGGCATTTACAAGATACTTACCTTAGTTATCTTTATTTTCCAATTAATAATATTGAAGTTTGCTTGTCTGATTCTGTTACGGAATGTTCTCTTGATCTCATGTATAAGGCATAATCGTATATCTGCGTAAATACAAACAACGCTGTTCGATTGAGGCAGAAATCCAACTTTCTTTCAAATCTTAAGAGAAAATTCGTTTCGACTAAATGTCGATTTGCTACATAAAGATACCAGTGGTTCCTTTTTATTTATGTGTCGTATTCCAAGAAATTCAGTCACCTTCTGCTATGCAAGCTATGCAATGAGAAGAAAGGGTTTTTGAGAGTATAATGTGACGTTCCCTTTTATACTGAGGAAACAAATAACAGAAACACGTAAGAGAAATTTCCAGCATGTATGTGTAGTAAATTTATAGATTTATTTGAGGCAAATATTTTTTAACGATTGTGGACAATCACATGACAGACGAAACGGAAAACAAAATATTAATAAATAAAGGCACATTCCTACAACTCTTTATTAAATAAAAATAAGGAAATATTCATTCCAATACAAAGTTTTTTCACATACCACTTTTTAAAGATATTTATTTATTTCTCCTGAAAAACATAATAAAATTTAACACGAATAACGTAGGTTTTCATGCGATAGATAATTGATGCTTTAATACGTCACCTAAATCAGTGACGATTTTATTGCATTGTTAATTATATGGTAGTACAAAAGGGTGTGTGAGATATATTAAGTACAGCTACTCTCTGTACGTAGAAAAATTGTCTTATGATGACGATACATGAACGTATAAAACAAAACATTAGATTTTAATGGCACTTAAATATTTTGTTTCATATATTACTGCGTTTTATCTTAATAACTATTACCTTATTTGTAAATATTCATGCTGTTTATATGAACAACTTTATGGAAATATATGTCGTGAAACAGAAAGATTTTTGTCTAGTCTCATTTACAAAGTTCTCTCTCTAATTATTAATGTATGAATAATTACTAAAAATTTTTCTCAAAATTAAATTTTGATTCCTAGCCACTCGCATACTTGACGCATAACCACCTACAGAATTAAACTCATAATTTAAGGGATATTTAATTAAAACAAATTTGCTTTAAAAATATATGAAAGCTTTGTTTTACCGATACAATTTGAAGCTTGTTACATGTATGAATATGTGGCTGTTCGCGTATAAATGTGAATTTTCATGTATGTATATGTGTAAACTTGTACGTAAGCAAGTTTAATTCAAATTACGTCTAGTAATTGCCCGATAACAAATACATTGTTACGTACGAACGTTACGTAGACTTTATTAAGAATATGGTTATGAATGTTAGCACTTAACTCAGGAGAGGTCAATTTTACTATTTTATTACAGGTCAAGCTAAAACCCAAAATAATGTTCAATGTAAAAAAAATTTTTAAAAATTTAGGAAGTAATTAACCTAAACGCAGCATGGGACAGTTAACATACTTCTGCCTTGTTAATATGAAAACTTACAATACAAGTCTGGTAACTTTAGTATACAGTTGACTGTTTTACGAAAAAGTTTAGGAGTGGTACCATGGATGTCTGGGAAACAATTCTACCGTAGCTACATTCTTAGCCCTCCTATACCCACGTGTGGAAAATGTACAAACTAATTTTTACAGTGCCAAGTACATTCCTGATACGCTTTGAATATTGTGTCACTGATAACGAGGCATGCCCTGATGATCTCTACCTCAACTAATCAGCAAGGCAGTAGGAAGAATGTTCCTTGCAGAATGTAGTGTGGTGGAACTCGATACCTACATGTCAGTAGGGAAAGCAGAAATTTGGGAGTCCAATTACCTGCACGTTTAAATACATTGTCATGTGTATACTTAATCCCGGGGCAGTTGTCCAATTACTGCTACCCACTGGAAGAGCAGACGATGAACGAAAGTCAGGGCTTGAGTTTACATATCTAACGTTTAAGTCTTTAAACTCCCGAAAGTTTTCATTCCTGTCAGAGATTTCCCCGGGATATCTCGTACAATAAATATTTTGAAAAATTAAATAAATAATTAATAAAAAATTTAATATTTTAATTTTTTTTTTAATTTTTGAGTTTACAATTTTTATTAGCTATAAACAAAGCATATATTGTTTAATATGTTTAATAACACTGAATATTTTTGTGAACATCGTATAAAAACCCTGACATGGAAGGGGTAACATCCTCTGAATCGAGAATTGAATCTTGAGAGCAAACGTATTAGTGGAATCTAGCCTACGCGTGACTGAACTTATATCTTCTCACATCCTGTAAGAAGTCGTGTTTCGGCACGAAATCGGTTTTCACCTGTGATGCAACGAGCAGTCCATCTATTTTAGTCCTTCTACCTGAAGCACAACCTTGCTGGGTCAATGGCAGCGTCTTCTTGGCATTGGATTCTAAATTTCTTGCGCCATTGACGCGCCGCTGTCCCACGTCGAGGTGGGGGTGGGGGAGGGCGACACGAGAACTTGTTACAGAGATTCATTCGAGCGTAACTTGTCCATGACCTTTATTTCCTTCGAGATGTCCTGAAACCGGTCGTGTCCATGTATGCGCTTGCGTGTCGTGTCTTCGTTATTTATCATTTCAGCGGATATACTGGTTTTATTTCTGTGCTACGCCATTCCCATTTGTTACGTGAACGTCGACAGCCCCGAGGGGAAACACCTGTGTAGTATTAGGCGAAGATAATACTGCGGTGGTTCGACATTGATTTCTGTAGGGAAGCTTTAAAGAGACTAACAAAACACCTAGTCCAGAACCCAAAAACATAACATTGCGTTTTTTTCTCCCCGGGCAGGAATCGAACCCCGGAATCGTTCGCCCACAGGTCAAGTGGTCGGACACTGGTTTTATACCAGCTGAATCACCATTGAAGACTGGACATTCAAATTATACAAGTGATAAAAGATACCGTATTGATTTATTCACATCCTAAAGATATAATTGCTACTGCCTACGTTTTACTGTATTTTCCTCGTAATTTTTATGATCGTCGAAAGATTGAAAGCACCTTATGAATTCAGCTATGTTTTTCACTTTTATTTGGAAAATTTGGGACTTAGACCATATGGATTTTTCACTCTACAATTATTATGATATTACAATTATTATATAAATCATTAAATATACTTTCAAAGGAATAATATAAGCTTCTTGCGTTGTTATGTTCGCGCTATTGTATTAATGCTAAAAACAGTCAGCATTCTGTAGGCGCATACTCGTTTCAATAAATAATTGCTTTGACGCATTTGTTAATTTTTTAAGCTAGCTTCCGCGTGTGCATATGTTTAACTTACGTCGTATCTGTGGGTTTAAGACAACACAATTTAATGCATTTTTATATTTTCTTCTTGCATCTGCATTCCCTATAAACTTGACTATCAGAAAATAATTACTTAGGCTCGTTTTATTTTCGCTGTGTGTCATTATGTTTGCTTCATAAAGTCCATATAAGCGTTTTAGAATGTGGTTAGGTATCATTGTTTTAAATTTAAGTGAAATAATCGTCAGAATATAGAATACTGTAAGTGACCTTGCATCTATTAAGTTGAAATAGTATAAACATACGCTGGAACGATTTAAAAATTATTCATAAATATTACGATCTCTTGGATCGAAAAAATATACCAATATATTTAAATAGAAACACATCCAATCTTACAATATCTTTTGTACTCCATGATAATTTGTGTTAATATGGTTCCGAATCTGGCCACGTAAGATTTTACACGCACACACCTACACACACATATGCATATATATATATATATATATATATATATATATATATATATATATATATATAAAAATAGGGTGACATTTTTCTATATTTAAAAAAAAAATTTTACGCATTCATAACACTTATACATTTGCCCATGTTACTAATGAAATAAATGTTATAACAATTTTAAGAATTACACATTATATATTTTAGTTGATTTTACTTGTTTAAAAAAGCATTAAATTCTGGTAGCAGTAAGCTAAGCTAGTAAGCTTTTCCTGTACTTTCTAAACGGTTGTAACAATTACTTAATTTATTTTTTGTTAGCTTATAAGTAAGATTTTTTTCTACTGTTGAGGTGATTTTAGCATGAATAAACAAATTTAGATTCGGTGAAAATTTACTTTCGGAAACGACGCACCCTTTCAGGAAGAAAATTGCGTTAAGGAAGTCAAGATAAACTTATTTCAAAAACTTTCTTTCCCACTCCTCCAGTACATCGGCCGAGTCACTTTCAGTCGGAAGTTCCGAGGTAGCAGGCGCGTGTTTAGGCCTCGCGCATCCTGTGGGATACAGCGCTCCTTTCTCAGATGTAGGGGGTGTGGTGGAGGGTGTGGGGTGACGTGAAGGAAACACCACCGCAGACCCTAGACGTGTCGATCACCATTACCTCCGCTCCACCAAGAGATGCCGGCTTCCCCCCAAGGGACAGAACTTCCCGCGTCGGCAGTACGATAACCTCCGTAACACCATCCCCTTCCGATACCTTCCGGCAGTGAACCACAGCACCCTACACCCAAGTTCGCTCCAACCCGCGTCGTTAAATATGCACGAGTTTTGCTCTTGCCCTATAGAAAATTTAAGGATTAGGTAAGGCGTGTTTTCCTGCTCGCTGATATCGTAGCAACTACCGTTACTGATAAAGGTGGTTTGCAACAGTGGCGGATCCAGCTTTCGGTTGGTTGGGGAGGTTGTCATTCGTAAAGAGAACCTAATGCCCAGACCCCGTGTCAAAGAAGGGAGGGGTCCCGAGGCTTTAGTAGTTTTTAAGGTACAAAACTGTGCTATTTAAGGCAATTTCTATACAACAAATTTCATACACCACTTTAAACATTCGTAATATTTGACAGAAAACAATACATAAAAGGTATGATAAAAAAGGGGGACGAACCTCTGTAGCGCCATGAATCTACGCTTGGTTTGCGGTAATGTTATCAAATTTGAAGATCCATCTTGCTTACAATAATTACTAATTTATTTTATTTTGTCCTTTGACGGCAACTTTTGAATACCACACAGTCTATTCACTTTTATTGTCCCACAGGGTGTTTTATTTTCATTAAAATGCTGTAGGAAAATTTAAATTATTTTAAAGAAAACAGTATCTAGGGTTCAAAAGTGTTCACTTTATACTAAACCAGCTATACAGTGTCCGATAGTTTGTTGTCTTCTGTCCGCCATGTGTGGTGTAAATAATGCAACCTCCTTACAGAAGTGCGGAGAGATACAGGCAAGGAGTAGACAATTTAAATATTTGAGTTTAATTTAAGGCTCAAGATAGAGTTCAAACTACTTTAAATTTGTGGCATTTTTTTTTTTTTTTGCAATTTTCTCCTGACATATTTGAATCTGTTGAAAGGTTAATGAACCAATAATAAGAAGTTAACTAAATGCAGACCCACGCTATGATATTACTGTGGCTATGAGAAACTAATTATCAATTCTTGTCTGCTTCAGTACACTGCAACACACCATCCTTGCCACAGTCAACATTTGTTTATGCAAGTATTTCTTAAATATGAGCCACAGCAAATTTATTTTGCCGCAAATAACTTTTTATGTTTAAATGACACAGTAGTTGTAACACATATTGAGATACTATTAACGCAGTTTTAAATATAATTATTTGTGGTGAAGTCATTTGTATTTTTAACACATTTCACAACTCTCTATGCTAAAAAATTAATTATCTTAGCAACAAAGAAACATAAAATATATTTTAACGAAACCAATGTAAATAAAATATGTAGTAACACCAAACCAGAGTTTTGAAATATTTTCTCTTTTGTAAGGCAATATTTCTTAACCGCGAGCTAAATATCCTCAAGAATTATTTTTTTAACTGTTCACACAGAAATTCTCGGAGTCTAATTTACAGGTAAGAAGAAGCAAGACATTTTCCAATCTCTATCAATAAGATATAATTTCCTGTCAAGTTAATAATATGTCAATTTCTGTAGGTTTTTCGTCGTTCCAATCAAATACAAAGCTAAAAACGACCACCACGTATAGAAGCGTAATAATAAACAGCTATAACAATCGATTGTAGCCTATTTTTGTTTCATTCATTCATGTGTAGTTTTTTTTTTTTTTTTTTTTTTTTTTTTTTTTTTTTTTTTTTTTTTTTTTTTTTTTTTTTTTTTTTTTTTTTTTTTTGTCATTTGTAGTGCGATAGGTTTGAAATTACTCTCCAA
This sequence comes from Medauroidea extradentata, assembly GCA_003012365.1. NCBI lineage: Eukaryota > Metazoa > Arthropoda > Insecta > Phasmatodea > Phasmatidae > Medauroidea > Medauroidea extradentata. The sequence continues at coordinate 30,244 of PNEQ01040743.1, read as the reverse complement.
TCAACTTATATTTTTATTTTGAAATAAATAATCAAAAACCACATTAACAACTAGTTAATTTGTCCTAAATGTACAAAAATCATTTACTAATAAAAATTACTTTTAATTAAGTGTAACAAAATGTAACTTTAATGGTACATTGTGAGTAACATTTGGCTTTGGTAAAACGTTTGCGTTAACAATTCAAATCTTGTAATGCTCTGTTACATCAACAATTAATATTTTAAACAGTAAACTAGTCTTTCGATCATTTACATAGGTAACCGACGTCGCTGTAACTTCATCATTGAATTATAACATTCGGGTTTTTAATATCGAACTAACTACTGACACATTTGCATATGTTATTGTACACATGCCTAGATATACCTACGCATGCGTTAGTACTCTTTAAAATCACACCCCACGTTTAATTAATATTATCTATATTTTATAGTTGCATGGTTTCCCCCTCTTGCTAAGATGTGTTTTATATCTGATGTTTGCCCCTGCGATGTCCACTGACCCGCAATTCATTACTGCTTGGCCGGTTAGCCTTACAGAAATTTATTGAACGTTTTCATCTCGGACTTGCTTGAGACTTCCGTATTGTTCTAGATCATTCATTTGACTTCTCCGTCTGTATTCAGCCCCTAAAAATACTTCCACAGCGCCGATTGGCGATTAACGTTGTGGGAGATGTTGTCTGAGCCGAGGCTACTGTACAAGACATGGAGAATATACACAGCAACGTCCGCGATCAAACATACGTGCTATGTTTCACATCGTTCCACCAGGGACGCGCACTTCGCTGGACGTGCAACCGAACTCCTCCAATTAGTTGGGGCCGCCAGCCAATGTCATTCAATTTCACCCACCATTAATCTTTCCCAGTGAAAAATGTTGATCAATTCTGCGATTTTGCAAGGCTGCCTTCTTATAGTCGACATCATAATGGTATGCTCACACTCTTGCCACACATTCTAATAACGTTTCCTCACCTGTGTATTCCATTCATATTACTCTCTTCTTTGTTATTTCAAACATGTACTGAAAATTAATTAGTAATTTCGATTGTAGGTTTATTCACACGAATAAGTAAAATCGTCAAGCGGAGTGAAATCGACGCAGAAAAATGGTCGGAAATCTTAAAAAATTCAACTATCTGTAATTATAATTTCATTGCGCATCCGGATAAACAGTATTAGAATTTGCGAAGCTAAATAGCGTTCTATCATTAAAGAAAAATAAATTAATATACTTACTAAAATTGCTTGTATTTATTCAGTACAGTTGGTCATTAACGTTGTAATAAAGAATATTGGAAATTCATAGAAGGTTTTTTCTTCTTTTTTATATAGTTTACGTGTTTGTCCAATAAACCGTAACAAGAGATATGAAACACTATGTTTCGACTTGAAAACATATTTCCAGTACTAACTACATATATATTATTTTCATTATTCTGTACTAAAATTTACAAGCATATTGTTTCTATAATCAATTCTTTAGTTACCCAAGCTCGACCATTGTTTTGTACAACATGGAAAGCATTATGCATTTAACATGTAAAGTAAAACAACTAATATATATATTGAAATACCAATACTTTAATTTGGTAGGAATTATTTTACCATAACTAAACGACAATTAATTGGTTTAGTATAAGTTGCTTGGACATAGTTTAGCAAATGTATAATTTTCGAATTTAAATTAAAAGCCAATGGAAGGAAACAATGTAACAGTTGCATGAAAGTCACACCCAATTAACTAATTTATTTTTCATGGCTTCTGTACCTCCGAATTCAGGTGTCCAACCGTCAGGCAAGTGTATCCCAAACTGTTCGAGTGCTACACAGAATATAATATGCATGTGCGGTGTTCAGTTTCTAGTGTTCTTGTTTATTATATAACTGACACGGGCCGCAAATATTAAAGAATTGATTTTGTGATAAGAAGTAAGTCTCAACCACGTCTTTGTGTGCTGCTTGATTTCAGTTAATCACATGTTAAGAACTCAGAACAAATAACACGCCTAATGGGAAACAAGAACCGAATACAGACATGCATGATAAGTGATAAAACATTAGTTTTTATATTTAGTTCAGAGTCCAATTAACAACTGTATTAAGTTCGGGAATACATAGAAGTATGAATCCCTGCCTGCAGTCCCTGAACTAGCTAAGTATTTCTATACTAAATAATTGGTGAACGTGTTTGAAGCTCTAGTATGATAATGGTACTTAGCAGTGATCCCATGTACTGGTCTAATATTGCTCTATTTGTGAAGTGGTCAATAATTAAAAAATTACTTCACTGGTAAATGCATCAACAAGCTGTAACACTGAAAAAAGAAATGTATTAGTAACAAATAATATTAATCCTTTCAGTTACAAACCAATTTTCAATGTTGGTAATGTTCCAGTTATGTGCTCTTACAGACTTTGAAATAAATGAAGGCAGTAAGATGTGTCGATATTATTGGCAGGCGAAGTAAAGTGTTTTATTAAAATCCTGAAATACATGCGAAAGTTTTAATTAAAAATAGGATTAATTTAGACGAAAATTTGTTTCTGAATACAGTTCGCGCAATAAATTTCAATTCCGCCATTTCCAATTCACTTGACGCAATGACTGAAAAAGAAAACGTTCTCTAGCCGAAGAGAAAAGAGTGCATCTCGTACAATATTCCTTTGCCTCGCTGTTAAAGTAAAGTGTCCGTAATTGGCAAAGTGTACATCGTACAGCAATACAGTGAAGGTACAATATGTTTTCATATGTATTAAAGTAAATGTAAAAGGAAACATCGTTTGGGCATTTGAAAAAAAAAAATCACAAACCAACATTAAAAGTTGAGGAAACTTGAACTCCATGTAAACACAATCAAAATTGTTTTAACATTCTCTTTTACGTTGAACAAAGTTAACTTTGATACTTATTCTGTCGCAAATTTAGATGTCTATTTTTTTATTTGTACCCAACACTTTTTAAAATCTATGTTAAAGAAGAATTAAATACTCAACAAAACTTGCAACAATTATGAAGACATAAAATTAAAGTATATGTATATATTCTAGCAATGTCTTATAGTTTTATCAAAACCATTAATAATTTATAAACACCTGAATAATTAATGCGCAATAAAACTTCACAAAAATTACGGTTCAAGCAAACTCCGAACTTGCGTAATGTGGAAAGTGATCTTTATCTAACATGAGGAGATTTGATGACATTTAAACTGAGAACAAATTTGTAATGTTTAATTATTTCATAACTTTGTAAGTTCCGTGAATAATCACATAGGATGTAACAACCATCTTTATTTCAGGTATATAACCATATTTGTTTACTCACACACCAGTGGTCTCGTAGACAAACACGCTTTAAAGTACATTCTTGCACATAGGAAATACCTTCCTAGGATTTTTGACCAAACTAATGTTACATCAGTTGATTTAAAAACTGATACATCTTGCGTTACTGAAAATAATGTAATCATTATAACTTGCTCTTTTATGAATATGCATTAGCAGTTATTAATTACTTCATTTAAATAACAGCAATGGAGTTTTTAATTTATGCTGTTCTGAAAAGTCAAGAAAATGCACGATACTAATATTACTTCTAAATTAATTCAAGCATTTAAATTCAGAAAGCATAAAAGAATACTGTGACTCCAAACGAGATGGAGAAAATTATCATGTTTGCACAATTTAATCTCTCTTCTCGTAATTAAGATATTTATATCAGACTGTAGCACTGTGCAATATTAAGACCCTTCGCTGCAAGTTTGTAGTTGAGAACTCTGCCGATAGGAGGGTCCACATGCGCGTTTTAATTGCGCTGTAGGAGCGAAAATTGTTGGTATAGCGTGAATGCGCAAGCGCGTGTTTGTTTGCTTCTCTGTCGCGATGGAATCTCCATTAGCGGGCCGGGGCGCGAGGGCGTGAATGGCGAAAGGGGAGGGGTATGTAAACACTGCAGTCCAGTTGTCTGTTATTTTTAACGGGCTGCGACCGCAAAGTGAAGGGGAAAGAGACAGAGAGAGAGAGAGAGAGAGAGATGGGCACGAAATTGGGTGGGTGTGGAGATAGAGAAAGACAGATAGTTGGAGAAATCCTACTGCGCTCTTGCCCGCAGATTCCGGTAACTGGACTAGCCAAAACTGCTATTACAGTCCAACTCTCAAAGTTATATTTGTGCGTTTATGAGACGTTGTGAGATGCAGTTATTTAACAAGCTCAGGAGTTAGGTAAGTGTTTAAGTGTTATTCTGTACGGTAATGATCTGAACCACTGATTACAACTGATTTGTATTGAAATGAATTTTGCACCAGGATGTTTCATTGCCTTACGTGTACATGTACAGTTCTGCTTCATGGTTAAATGGTTGTGTCTTTGAGCTGTGTCGCTCATTTGACTATGTCAATCAGAACAGGGCTACCACAACATCACACGTCTGTGATTTTCGGATAGAACATCAAGACGCAGAGAATTATAAATATCCTACCACTGAGCATGAAGAAAAAAAGAAGATGTATACTCAAGGCATTAAAAGATGTCGATGCACAATTCTTTTCATCAAAATTTAGTGGATCTATGTTTGTACTGTACCACAGGAAAATCTGTATATTTAATGTTCTTCAATTCTCTATACTCAAGCTGACAGCAATATATTTACATATTAATGACCACAGCTATGGTAATCCAGTCCTGACTCTCTTCAGTTTCTACAATGACTCCTTCCCCAGGGAACAGGAAGTTCTACTATAAAACGTGTTTTCCAGGGTGTTTGTATTTAAATTCGATCCGACAGCATTCGTAAGAAGAAACGTACACGAGTTTCAAGAACAGTTTGTCAAATAATTATTGCATTGATTATTCCGGTACGCAGTTGTTAGGTGTACCTACATTTAACTGAGGTAATGCTAACTCTGTTTTGGTTGCTTCCGAACGCATGAGGTTCTTTCATAAGTAGGGACCGTTGATTTAGCAAAAATATTTTTCCGCAAGTTTGTTTCAATATCTTACGTGAACACCTGCGGATTTGCTTCGTGGTCAGTGATTGGATGTTTTTAACACTCGGCAAATCGTGTTGCAAGAGCCATGTTCTGATTGGCACAGTCGAATAAGTGGCACCTAAAGACTCGCTGCCAATAATCCCCTCGAAGCAGAGCTGTAGATTTGCGTTAATATTTTTGAAACTATGTAATGTCAAAGTCTTTTCACGAAAATTTCAGGTCCCTATTCATACGATAAACTGTACTAGTGACCCGTTAAATGACTAAATGTGCAGAACGTTACAATATTTTGAAAATGCGACGCAACCGAAAATCGTAGCGACGTTTTTAATTGTCGCTTGCGATATGTAAAACTCAGCCATGTGCAAATGGCCTTCAGATGAATTCCATACTGCAAATAATGCTTCAGATACATCGAAGATTTTCATTGTGTTATGTCCCGTCCCTGGGTCAAACACGTGTTAATCAACATCCACTGAGTAAGGGTGAACCACGGCGGCTGCGGGAGAGTCAGTTGTTGTGGCAATGACAAAATTCGACAGGCCGAAACGGTGTATTAAAGCAAAGGCCCCTATAGGGAGGGGTCGCAGTCGCTATCCAGAGAACCTGTGCCTCTACACGACGTCGAACCAAGGAGGCTTGATGGTGAGGGGCGTGGTCGCGGAGCAGATATCCAGTGAGGTGAGCTAGATGCTCGAGGGGCTCGAAAGGGCACTGTGGACTTCAGTTTCGCTGTCGTCTACCTAGGGGAACAAATATAGTGGTACGCCAGCCATCTCACTCTTCGGGTTTCCACCTTTGCGCTCTCTCCTTGAAATAAGCCTAGCAGGATTTTTGTTTTTAAGGCCAAAGTAGTATAGAAATGGAATCTCTAAAGTTAGTGGGGCCTCCTACAATATTTGTAAATGGAGTCATTGTTAAATGGAATGTAGAGATATCGATTGATTGATGGTTGGAATAAATTAGTGTGTGTTGTTTGCAGGGATTGCCTACAATTCTTGAGTTGCAGCCCTATCCATATTGTGTGACTGAATTAAAGGTAGATTCATATAAGTTCAAGTTACAACAACTGGCTAAACGTTACCACATGAATTCAATTGTGAAATAATTTCCTATCGTGCACAGTTTCTACCTCGTAATCTGTCCTGCGCTTTGGTTCTTAATTGTGAACCAACTCTTAGATTCCTGGTCAAGGAGGAAAATACAATCTCCCTCTTCCCCTCATCATGGTTCAGAACTGGGTGTTATGTTGTTCTCTGACTACATTCTTCAGAAGACTATGGCAAATCTGGTTGGCGGGTTTCCTCGGGGATCTCCCGTTTCCCCACCCCTTCATTCCCACGCCGCTCCATACTCACCTCATATCACCCCTCTTCAGCGCTAAAGACCTCGATGTTAAGCGCTGACCAAAATCTTCCACTCAGTATGGCAAACCACCGCGTTATAATCCTGGCCTAGTCAGGTGCTCTACGGAGTTCCATGCCAGTCTCCGGACTGAAAACTGAATATCATTAATGAATTGTAATTGTATAAACATGGGTACATAGAGTCTTCAATGTTTCGAGTCGGCCGAACAGCGGATCAGCTCCGCCTCTGCACACGCTGCCATTCTACGCCTTGGCGTGCCGTGTGTCTCTGCACCTACCAGAGGAGTCGTAGACGACCCATTATCACGTCGAGGACAGTCGCGTTAACTAATCGCATCACACTAATTGCGACAAAGCTCAACGTCCTTCCCCTTTCATTCTGCCACCAACCTACCCCTCCAGCCACCATGCCGTACAGAGATTATCAGGCATTCCTTTTGAGCTCTCACCGTCACCGCTGAAGGGTGGTGAAAGGGGATGGAACTAAAACCCACAACACTCTTGCACACACGCGAACGTCCGAATTAATGGCGCATCCATAAAGAGAGCCCGAACGGACAGCGCAAACACGCGTGACAACTATCCACCAATTAAATGTTACGTGCCACGGTAAAAGTTGCGAACTTAAAGGGCTAGATGACATAGCAATCAACTGAAGCTACTTGAACCGTAAAACTACGTAAACACCAATTAAAGCAAATTTAAATTCCACTAACGACAAAGCATCAGGGTCGCCAGCTACATCTGTAGTACAACGTATTTTCCCAAAGTAGAAAACATGTGGTCATCTTGAATTTACTTTTTTTTCCTAAAAATTTTGTTTGCAGTGTATTTTTATACATTTGGTTACTACAGCTCAGAAAATGTTACAATAAATCTAGAATGTAGTCCTTATTCGAGTCCTGTTAGAAACTTTGCTTGTAAGACTGTATAAACTATTTTTATTGAAGTTCTGCTAAACCTCAAATCAAATAAATTAAACACATTTATTTATTTATTATAGTTTTTTTTTCTTTCAAGCTATTCACAAGGTCATATTATACGATAAGCATTGTAAAAAAATTAATCGCTCTAAACAATTTTTTTTTTTTCAAATTATTATGCATTAAAATTTGTGGCTGATATCCTACATTTACATGGGTTTCGTAGTTGCCAAAGATACAGACAATAATTTTTGTGACGTTAATGTAATATTGTTTACTACACAAGCCTATCCATATACATGCATTATGTCAGATATACTAAAAATTTTATAAAATTAATGTTATAAATCAATAACTACCCGAAAATATTAGAAGAGCATCTTTCCTATGCCACAAACGATAAGCTAACATTCGCACTGAAAGGGAAAAAATATAAAAGTTGGATGACAACATAAATGTGAGCCAGTTACATGTAGGTGGTTTTTCAAGCTTATGCTTGCGGGATTATTGTTTCCGTAACGTACGAGTAAAAAGTAGAAGTTTGACGAATTTCATGATATCAGTTCTCCAAGAGCTTTTAAATATTGGTTAAGTGCTTAATCACCAGCGTGTACATTAGCGTTATCATACCGCAAAGGGAGCTTAAGCATGGCTGGCAATATAAAATGCGAAACTGTATGCAGACCTGTCAACTTTTCGGTGCGAAAATACTTCGTAAACTTAGATTTTGTCATATTATATGAACCTGCAAATGATTTACGCACTATCAACAAAAAAAAAACCTCTGCTCATTGATTACAGTGACAAAAGCATTAATGAGACAGTAGAAAATCATATATGAAAAAGCAACAGCATATAACTTATTCTGAAGGATTAAAATTCATGATACATTCACCGAAAACCAATTTTATATATTTGTTGCCTTTTAAAATAATGTTATTTTAATAATGTCGGTTTAAAAAATTCCAACCTTCCTTTAATTGTAGTAAATTGGAACTATAATAACAATGACTTTAATCACTCTTGTCATGTTTACAAAAAAAAAAACTGTTTTTAGAAAATCTCACCTCACCCTTGGCAATATTTATGTAATGCCTCTCTGTTTATTTAGACATTTTTTTATATTAAAATCCCTTACTTTAACCCAAAATGAATTTCGTATCGATTTACTTACTTCAAAATATAATAATTAGGTGTCAATGTTGAATGAGGTCAGGGTATAACATCAGTAAAGACCACGGTCGTAGAAGAACAGGTCTGGACACTTGCCTATCTAACAATGTATTTTGCTTGACCCCCTTGTTGTTTGGCTGTAGTTCGTCAAGTTACCGAGAATGCCGTACTTTTTGGCGCTGTTTCCCGGGCGGTCAGACTCAAACTCCGTCCACTTTTTTCCATTGTTAAATTTATAAAGTAAATAAATATTGCTAGAGCCTTTTCTTAAATTTGTGAGCGAAGAAAGTGTTTCATAAATTGATAAAAAATACGTTTTGATAAATTGTTTATCTTAGCGGAAAGGAAGTGGGCGGAGTTTAGTCCGACTGCCATAACATCAGCGCCAATACAACACAATATTCTCGGTAACTTGGTTAACTGCAGCCAAACAACAAGGGGGTCAAATATCCAGGCGAGTGTCCAGACCTGTTCTTCTACGGCCGTGGTAAAAACCACTGTGTGATCTGAGTTGTTCTCATTGGCTACAATTGGCTTACATCAATTATAGGTGCTCACTGCTTGTGATGAGTACCGTTTATTCAGCCCCCCTAGTACACCTTATTATTAAAATAAATTTGTTAATTTAATCAGGAGATTTATATCTAAACTTACTACAAATAAAATGGAATAGTAATGTCAAGTAAGCCGTCTCATTCACAATGTCTTATAAAAGGATGTTCACAAAAATTAGAATTTTGACTCAAGCTGTACTCATAACGAAACCAGCGTCCAGTTAAAAATGACGACTCATAAGTACGAACGATGCTGTTTGTCGACGAGACAGCTTCTCTAGTAAGCAAACATCTACAGCCAAAAATATCTAACACATCGTAATTACGGTACGCATTATAAATATCGTGTGTTGAGGTATGGTACCCGACGGACAGAGTATCGCACTCCGAACAGCAGACATACGGATGAACGCCCGGAGGCATCTGCGTACCCCGAAAGAAGACGTGTAATGGCACCCAACAATGGCATCGGAATAAAAAGCGATGGGAGGATGGAAGATTCCCGAGGAAATCAGCCGATTCACTCATGCGAAAATCCAGGGAACTACCTTACCGAGAATCGAAAAGTGATCGCTTTGGTGGCAGGCTAGCGGTCTGATCACTCGGCCGCCTCGGACCCTATGATTTGGTTTCGACAAATTTGATTTATTTATTTTGTGACTAAAAGACTAGATGCGATGCTGTTTCGCTTCTGTTTTGGAAGGTGTTCTATTTCCGGACAAAGTGTGTGCATTTCCACACGAGTGGGCGTGAATGTTGGTCTTGTCTCGGAAGCTTGCTGTTCCCTAACCATCACGGTCGCTACAGGCTCTCTCTCTGTCTCTCTCTTAGGGGATGATCTCGAGGTCTATCGACCCGGTACCTTCCTCACAACCTCCTCCTCCTCGCCGCACTTGTTGGTAAACACAAACTTCACTGTTCTGGAACAGAACCCGCTGTGAGTGGCTGCGCGAGAGCCTGTTGCGAAATCTGCTCCTCCCTTTTCGCGTCCCTGGAGCTAATCCATCCCAGCATCAACACACACGCAGCGAGTTCTCGTTGATTTCATCTGGACGCAGGTCCCCTACATCACACACTCTCGGGAGAGCTTTAGATTTACCTGCACGACCAGCTGGTACAGAACAGCTGTATGCTCAGAAGTGAAACTACCGTGTGCGAGGTGAACTCCACCAACACAAGCAAACATTGGCGAGAAGGAACTAGCCAATTAGAACCTGTTACTAAGACTTCCAGAATGAAGCCTGGCCAATAGGGAATGTTAAACAAAACACAGTAGATAATCAAAACCATGGTCAGTGCAACATCAGTCACATATTAATACGTTATATTGATTCGATATAATAGACATCGCTAAGTTTATCTAGTGCTAAATAAATAACAAGTATAAATTCCCACATCAATTTAAACAATATTAGTCAATCAAATAACACATTTAATAATTCTGACTGAATTATAACTTTATTCCAAGTAAATTTTTCAATTGCTATGTCAATACTTCTGCGTACGATATAAATACTATAATAGGACCAATACATTTAAAACTCTTCTTTCAAAACTAATTAAAATAAACAAAAATACATACGAACGAAAATAATTGATACAACTGATATTTAAAAGATCTGCTGTTATGACATCAAAGTAAGCACAACGTCTTAACAGTGACGTATTCTCTGTGTGTGAGTACAAACAAGAGAACAGTTTTTTCTGTACAGGGCTTCTCTCATACGAGCAAACACGATTTTATTATTGTACACATTCATTGAAAACTAAATTAAAAGATTGGTAGGACACCGCACACATAAAAATTCAGAAACAAAACTACTTGATATTTGGTGATCAATAGCTGCACCAGCATGTAACATCGACAGAACACATTGACCCATCAGCAGCAGTTATTACACCACGCAGTTTGCCGAACGTACGCAATGTAATTGGATGCAGTTTTTAAGTCATGTTCCGTTGCTATGGAGATGTCTTTCAAAGATAACTACCGAGAATATGAAAACATAAAATCAGAGTTAGCATTAGTCGACAAGATACATACACGACTTAAATTTCCATAAAACATAATCAAGTAAAACGAAACAATGGACAGCCTACTAAGATTGATCGCAGTCATGTTCTCGGACTCTGTGCGCCTTTTACCAAAACGGGAACAGATTCCAGTTTCCAAAACTTCGTTTTCACATTCGTGTCTGGAAAACTGCTATGTATTGTATTTTCTCAATTTTGTGATTCATGTATTTTATGTGTTTGTCTTTCTACAAAAGCTGGCCTCAAATCTGTCCTGTATGTTTTCGTTTAAGACACCACCAAGCAAATTTTATTTTATGTACCATTCACAAAACCATCGATGATAATTTTCTTTCGAGGACCAGTAGGACATACTAGACATCTCCGAAAGTTGATCATTTATAGAGCCACTGATGGCGAAAAAAATATTGCACCAAACTGTTCCATTGTCTCATTTGTCAGTGATTGGATGGTTTTTACTTTCACTGTCTTGGGAATACAACCGCAAATTCCACACGTTTGGTGTCGCAAAAACCTGTTTATTATTGCAGCAGTCAAATGGACTGAATTTTGCAACAACATACCAAACAACAAAGTCATGTTTCCAAGATAGTGGCCGTTAAAGTTGATTTTATATATAAAGCAACAACTACGTGTGTCCGTAGATAACAACAAAATTCAGGTTAAGCGTTCTTGATGTTATTTTTTTAGTTAAATCAGTCCATAGACAACAGATAATGTCAAAATCTCACTTTTAATGACATTGTTAGTGGGTATGTTGTTTGCATAACTCCGTCCAAATGAGTGACGTCTGTGTACAAAGTCACACTGCCAATAATCACAAAGCACAGCTGCAGATGTGTACGTAAGGCAATAAATACAAGTCGGCACAACATAATTTTTACTAAAATTAAGGTACTCTAATACGTATTTAATAATGTAACCCAATAATATAATTGCATATAACGTAGGAAATGATATTGTACATTTCAGTAAAGTGTGAAACCTGATCAGCAACCAATGGTGGACGAACAGCTGAATTTTTACTGCACAAAAGACAAATGACTGTAGACTTCACTTGAACCGGTAAGTTATCCTGTCTCTGTATTAACGACTCAAGCTGCACTTGAAGACTATGCATATCAGTGGCGAAGCGTGGGCGTGTTCTGTGGCAAGCACTATGAGTAGAGGCCGGAAAATTTTGCTGATTCAACGACCTGCATGTTAGAATGCACTCTCCTATACATACTCAAGCCCCGACTATTTGTCCACTAGCTGCTACTAAGTGGAACAGAAGACAATGGACGACTTGAAGTACACGCCCCCTGACGTCACACCGCAGGGGAAAAGTACTGTGGGAAAAAAAGCTTGTTTACAAACATGCTGATTTGTTAGTTGGTAATTGCAGAAAGCAAAAATGTTGAGCATTCATAGATTTGCACGCAAGGGTAAAAAATATTAGTTTCAATTTCATGGTTAAGATACGCAAACACATAAGATTAATGTTTACCTGAAAAAGCGGCAAATTCCAAACAAATAATCAATTTTCTTGACGTACATCTCGTCCGGGACATGTGAAGCCAAACAGCTAAATGAAGGTTATGTTCGGCTGCGGTATCCATGGAGATAGGAATTGTATCCCACACCTAACTGAAGCTCCGCCTCTTTTCAAGTCGTCCATTACCAAATTGAAGGGGCTTGAGTACGCAGAATACAATGTATTCTAGCATGCAGGTAACTGAATCCGCGAAATTTTCCGGCCCCTAACTATGAGATCCGACTATACACTTTGAGCACGTGGCAGATGTGTTTAGGCATCAATGCGTTACTGGAGGATTAGTTCCTCGCTACTGGCTGTGCATTGTACCTGATCCTACCAGTCAAATGGTTCCACAGACAACTGAGAGTACTGTATAGTCACTGCTAATCATTAGGGACCCTGTTTTTTTTTCGCGAACATTATTTTGCCTCACTTTGTTTCCGTTCCTCACGTGCACATCTGCAATTCTGCTACGTCGTCAGCGATTGGATATTTTAACTTTCACGAGTCTTGAGATTCTACCGGCAAATCACAGCCGTGTGTGGTGTTGTAGGAAAGTTTTTGTAATTGGCTCAGTCAAATGAGATACGGCTCTTCACACAGACACGCTGCCAATAACTATGAAGCAGAATTGCAGATGTGCACGTAAGGCACTGAAACAAACTGGGGCAAAATTCTTTTCGTGAAAAAACAGTGTCCCTACTAATCATCGCTTGCGCTAGAAAACTTCACGCTTCGCCACTGATGCATATAACATATAACTGCATATCTGGGTTGTCTTAGGTGCCTGCTAAACTATCACATTTGTTCAGTAACGGAATATCGTAATTCTGAATTAGGAACCATTTCAGAAAGGAAACTTTTAAATACAAAAACAAGTAACGAAATACATATGTCGTGTATGCAAATTGTAGATTTATAGCTCGTGTGTAAGGCCTCGCTCTCTAGTTTAGCAGTGGTTTCGAAAATATTTTTTTTTGTAACGCAATTAATACATATATCAAAAATTCCTTTAGCAGTTTTAACACTTATATATCAACGTTTGTATATGCATTGTGTGTCGTATGACTGTACACTGTCTCAAATTTGTTTAAAGCATTTGGTTATAAAGTATTTGAGTTATTTGCAATTGTTTGAAATAATCGAGAGATCATGGCCTTAAGGGGACCGCCTACCCATATTGCCGAGCATTCCTCAGAGCTTCAGCTATATAAGATTACTCGGAAGCTGCTGATCTTGCATGAGATATATCTGCTTATGAACACCAATCAAAGAACATTGCACCTATGTAAACTCATTTCAGCTTCACTACTAATAAGGAAAGCATATTTTCTAACGGCTAAAAATGGCGGAAATGTTTTTTTTCGGGTACTTTTTGACAAGGATATGTTAGTTCATAATCTTTTAAAGGGTACAGGCTGTGAAAAAACACCTTTATCGTTAATGCTAAGTTATAAAATGACAGGTTTACCGTTGAATATCTCATAGAGGCAAGTTGTCGGCGAGGAAACTGCACGCCAGGTGAGTAACTTGCGCCTAGAGGCTAAGGGAAGGCGTTATGCACATGCTGTGTCACCCTTAACAGTTCCACACTTCTAGGCCTTGAATGCGCACAATAAGTCCACCCAGACGGCCACATTTAGATGTGGAAGCCACACTCTTAACAGTATCGCACAATTTGTTTACGGTCTTTTCGGCAAGCTCATTATATAGTTCACTTAGGTTAGATTCTTGTGCAAAATCATGAAAACTATCATCATCACTAGAAATTACTGTACATTCTGGTTCATCATATTTTTCCGGTTTAATAGATAGAATTATAGGGCACTCCCAAAAAGGTCTTTCAGCATATATTACTTTCATTCTTGTACTGAACCAATCTGAGGCCATTGGAGGATTATTACTTATAAACCAAATTGGCTTTGTCCACTTCAAAACGTTTTTCTTTCTTAGATCTTGTACAAATATAAAAATAAATAAAGACGTTGAAAACTGTGGGGAACCGCGCCCTTACTGTAAGTGGTTCGCGCACAAAAACTTTACACCAAAATGTGTAAAAAAAACTGTAATTTTAATGTTTTTTTAATGTGATATATGAAGGATTTTTTCAACCGTGGTAATGTTTCTGAGTAAAAAAAAATTAACAGTTAGCGTTCACAAATAAATGGCTTAAATGCGAGCAAATGAGCAACAACAGGAAGCCAGGCGGCTGTAGTAAACAAACATAGGAATAATTTTGGAATATAAATGAAGTCAGTATAAAATATAAATTCGTATTTTAACCCCAGAGTTTTCCCCCCTCGTATTTTACAACCCCACAGGTTTTACATGACATATGTTGGATGTGTATTTATCTGTTTCCTCACACAAAGATATTAGCACTGCGCTTCTTTCGGTGGTAAGATAAATTTAAATAACGTGAATTACTTTTCCTAAACAATACCTCAGCACGCAAACTCGATTTTCACAGTTACATAAACAGTGACCATAGCTTTCTTCTCACGAGTTACTTGCTCTTCGCGTGATGGTTGACTTTTTTGTATTATTTTTTTTTGCAACATTTCACTTGTTAATTGTTTTAAAATTGTTCGAAATGCATGTGTTTAAAATTAAAGGAACATCAATAGTTAAACTTTATAAGTACAGTTTTGATTTCATAAATAACATTTCATAACGAATTTTAATTGTTGTAAATTTTAAATAATAACGTGTAGTTCTCTAGCAATAAAGAAAATAAATAATTACTTAGTTATTTCGCTACAAGAAAAAATTGCACGTATTCCATAACGTTATAGTTCTTAACGTTCGTAAAATATTGAATCACTTCTTTATGTAGCAAAAATGTGTAAATGGAACCGAAAAAATATAAAGATTATAACGCATTTACTACGATACATCAACAGCGGGGCAACCTCAAGGCACGTGTGGCTGTTAAATATATCTCGTGTAATTTATACGTTCCGTCATCGAGCGGTTTACCGCGAAATCAATGCGCGAGCACAGAAATAAGAAAACAAATCGCTTGACTCTTAACAAAGACCGTTAAGAACCACAAAGGCACGGTAACGTAACAATGAAGCACCATTACTAGTGACCTATAGTTCTGGCTCTATATTTAATTGTGTACTTATTTATTAATTAGGTATCAACGAAAGTGATCCTATGTATACACTATTACGACGTTTTTAAGAGGTGAATCGTTTACATCTATTGTGCACGACAACATACAAAAGATCTAAGTACACACAAATAAAGTAGTTATGTTACAACATTTCTGAGCTTATTATACAGAAAAAATTTTTAAAATATCCCCGATAAAGAATTTATTTCATTTGTGAAATATTATTTCCATACCTTATAACTGTTATCCAATGACATGACAAAGTCAAAACGTCAATGTTTTCTTATGTTCTTTCTCACAGTGGAATAAACCATGTGAAAACATAAGAAAACTGATACCAAGTATTGAAAATTTATTTGCAATAAAAATGACTGCATTAAATTCTTTCGTTCTGTTGAAAAATAAAATAAAGGGTCACATTCATTTAAATGAGAGTATAGACAAGATTACAGACACATTTTTGCCAATAGAAATTATTTTGAGTTTTTTTCTTTGTTTATCGGAATTTAAAATTGCTTTCGCAAACGTCATACTCTCAAAAGGATAGGGCGTAGTGGACAGGTTAAGTGAAAAATATTTTCTATCATTCCTCATTTTTAAAAGTTGATGCTTTGTTTACCAGTAGATTTGTTTTCCGACTGGTCGCTGGAAATGTGCTTCAAGAGCCCTATACAGTTGGTATATGAACATCGCTGCAGCGTGTTACGAGTGAGTTTTACAACGGAATTCTACTTAACGTGTGTTCAATATCTTTATGTACAAAAATAAAACACGTTTAAAACTACGATCCTCTATTTTTGTTTTCTAGAAATCATGCTTAGGAACGTGGTTTCGGAGCACCAAAAATGTCTAAAAACGGCTTTTCAAACTGTTGTCCCGTAAAAAAGAACAACTGGAATCGTATATAAAAGAAAATAGAAAAGCATGCGCTGGACTTTAGTATACACTTTCCGTAAATAAAAAAATAGGACCACTACTTAAAGTCCCATAGGAAAAAACCACCTATCTAAACACTGCACGCCGTTTGTCGCACCCCGCGCATAAAGATGACACTGTAGTTGACGCACGTGCCAGTCTAGCCCTTATCGCCTGCGTGTTGTAGTACTTCAAACACGGCATCTACCGCCTGTTGTATAGGGCTGTTAAGGCTCGGTTTCAGTCGCCATATTGTATGTATTATTTTTCGCTTAATCGGAATTCTAAGAAGAAAAATGCTAAATATGCGGCTGTACCACAAATTCTATTTACATTTCGCTACAGTACAGACATTGCGATTCAGCTGTTAATTTATAATTACGCCGCAATATGTGTGGCAATTTTTTTACATTCATAATTAGCCCTACAATTTGCGACCTAACTGTACATTACTAGCTCTATTGCCATGCCTGTACTGTAGCTCAAGGTAAATAGAATTTGCGGCACAGTCGCCGATTTCATATTTTTCTTCTCAGAATTTAAAAAAAAAAAAAAAAGCGGAAAATAATAAAATTCAATATGGCGACTGAAGCCGAGCCTTAAGAGCAGCTTCTAGTTTTTTTTTAATAGGAGGAGAGAGAGAGAGAGAGAGAGTGAGTGAGTTTTGGTCAGCGCTTAACATCGAGGTCTTTTTAGCGTTGGTGATGGATGACGTCATGTGAGTATGGAGCAGTACCGGAATGAAAAGGCGGAGGAAACGGGAGATCCCCGAGAAAACCAGTCGACCAACGGAATCGGCCGGTACGATTCCCACAAGCGAAAATCCGGGGTCTGACCCCGCCGGGAACCGAACCCGGATCGCCTTCGTGGGAGGCGAGGAGTCTGACTCCTTGGCCACCGTGGCCCTAATTGGAGGAGGAAAACGAGTGAGTTATTCGAAAGGTGTTGAAAGAAGGTTAGGAAACGTGGGCAAGTAGCTTGCGTTTTACTGGAATCATTGTGTGCTAGTTAATTAAGTGTCAACAGAAAAATTAATTACGGCGGACGCCACGCCACAATGTTTCCCTCTTGAATTAGAGTCTTGCTGCAAGTCGTATTGGGGCGATTTGAGTTGCTTTTATAACGCACATACGAATTATATGCCGCGGCTTGGCTCTATAAATAGATTGGTAGAGCTGATGAGGCGCTCTTCATTTTTACTTACGTTATTCGCGGTAAAACATGTTACAACATAGATCAAAACCAGTTATGAGAAGAGAGAAAATGTTTTGCTTTAGCTACTGAAACACAATAAATAGTATATAACAATAACTTACAAGTCATAATAGAGACATGTTATAGCTTTTCGCAAGACTAACATGCCATTTTACAAATTGTTAAATAAAAAAATTCATTGTCCGTGTTTCTTTTATTTTCTTCTCGCAAAAACTTCCCTACTCCCCAACAATTGATAATATTTTCCCATTGAGAAATGTTTACGTGTGTGATTTGAAACAAACATTTAATATTTATATGTATACAATTATTAATTATTAATACCTATATACATATGTATGTTTTTAAATCAAACTTCCAAACTATGTCTCAAACTAAAATTATTACGTTTAAAATCACATCAAGTAAATATCTACAACGAATTCTGAATTTACGAACGTGACAGTAGATACATATAATCTATTTTCGTCTGCTTGACCCCTTGTTTCGTCTTTCTCATTTCTCCTTCAGCGACTTCATCATAGGCCTACTATCATGCATGATCTTTGGACAAGGAAGATATATGAAAAGTACTGGAAGACGTAAAAGCATTTTAAAGTTCGGTTAAGCATTTAAGTAAACACTCAAAATTTATTCTTATTCTTCCAAAACCCTTCAATTTACATAAATTTAATTTGTATTTTAACTCGCTTTTTTGCCAGTTCGTGTATGTTATTATTCACTTCCTTGTCTGTATGTCTGTACCGTACAAATTTTGCAATCGATTAAAAATAACTTTTTAGTGAGCTCAGATCTTAATAGTAATGCAATGCAAGAGAAAAAATTGAAAATGCGTTATTTACATAAAGAATATAAAAATATTTATTATAAATATACAGCGTTAATGTAACTTCCTGATAAGCTAAGGACTTTAAACTTTATACGTACCTTCGAAATTAATGACAGTGCAATACAAAAATGAAACAAAATCGTAAAAAAATTAAAATAATAATTCTAATACACTAAGTTATTGAAGAACTTTATTGTAATTCACACAAACATAAGATTAAAAATTGTCCAACTTCATCTTTTTTACTAGGAGTCCGTTCTAAAAATGTCGTATATTAAACAATTTATGTTTTATTTAGCTAAGGATATTGTATACCAAATAAACGAAACTAGCCAAAATCGTAACATTGTAAGCAATTTTTGTGTTAATGACATGGGATAAAATTGAAAACATAGAGAAACAGGGTCATATAATACTTTTAGAGTAACTGCTCAATCCGGATTGAACTAGGAATGGACTGAAGAATCTTGATTAAAATTTTACTTTAAACACGTTCCTACTGGACTGAAGTAAGAGTGGTATAAGTTATCCAGTGCAGTCGGCGAGGTGGACTGGACTGTAGAATCCGGCTTTAAATGTTTACCTTAAACACCCATCGGACTGAACTGAACGAATATGAAGCGGTCGCCATGTTGAATTGTTTCTTTGGTTGTGTAATGGGTTAGAATCATTCAGGGATAGCTACACAAAACTGTTTAATGTTATAAAAACAGTAGGAAGTTCAAATTAAATCAGAATTAATATTCCGACGAATAAATTAAAACGAAATGTCCTACAAATATTCGCCTCTTGGTTTATCGACAGTAATTTGCTCTGTTGTTCAATGTTTATCAAAAAGGTGTCTCTTGATACGGATTCATTCCATGTTGACATTTCAATCTGGATTGAAAATTTTTCTATAAACACATTTCAGTCCATGTTCACTTTATGTTCGCTCCAATTTCCAAGTTCAGTTCAGTCCAGAATTTTATCATAAAAGTACTAAAGGCATGTTAACTGTAATTCTTGTAATATATTAACCGTGTCATCACTTACATCTTTGTGCAATCAGAATACAAGTGCGGTCAAAAACTGGGAAAACGAGGTCTTTAAAACTGACATTTACTCGATAAGTATTTGTCTTACGGACTCTTCCAAAGCTCTTCACTTAAACGCTAAAAGAGTTCAAATTTTAATATGGTCTTAAAGACAACAATAAAGTTTGTGTTAGAAATCATTTATAGCCAAAACTCGTGCTCAAGACACCGGTTTGGTTGTTTTCGTGACCAGAAAAATATTCTCTCATTTAGAATGGAATGCTGAATACCGTAGTTACACTGAGAAATAATAATCGTTGTAGGAACCATCATTTACTAAACATTTCACGTCAGGATAATTTATGATTTCGTGAGTTCCAAAAATGAAGTGTTTCGTTTCGCTTTGAAAGAGTTTTGCAATTTGTGGTATCTTATTTACTATAAGGAATGGAATACGTTTATGACAGTAAACGATAAAGGCAGAAACAGACATTATTCTACATACTAACATATAAGAAGTCTTTGGCCATTTATTGGTAATTGGTATAGGTATATAGTCTTCCGGGAAATGTTATTTAACTGTTATTCTTTTAGATTTTTCGCTTCTTATCAACAGTAAAATCTCTTTGTTTATTTTTTTTATAGTATGAGTACTTTAACTTTAAAAAATATACACTGGATCTTAAAAATATAAAACAATTTATACTCTGGATAGTGTGCAGTTAATACGTTTTAATAATTTCTTTTAACATTTTAGTTAAGTAAGTATTGTGTCTGTCGGAAAGTGGTGACTGTGTACCATTCAAAGTATTAATTTTGGGGGCAATTGACGAAAAATAAATAAAACCAGATGATAATGTGAAACATTGGTTTTTGATGTACGTCGACAAACTTAGTAACTAATTCAGTATTCTGTAACAGAGAAACCTTGTGAATGTGAAATATTGTCATAATGTAGTCAGAATTTAAGTATATGTTAGTATATAAAGATATTTATTTGGGTAGTAGTGTAAATCTGTATGTAAATAGAGAAAGAAATACATGTAAACGTATCTAACGGAGCACTTTGTTAGTTAAAATATGAATGGGTTGGTTGTCTATATAATCACGTTAACTGACGAAAAATGTTACCAAGAAAAGTAAGTCTGCCAGCCACAAAAAAATGTGTGTTTTTTTTTTACTGGACGCTGCAGGTTCGTTTGTGTGCACAGAGACGTTAGAACGGTTTTCTGCACCGGACAATTTTTTTCTTGGTTCATCGGTTAGCTAACGTAATCTTCAAAAAATATTCCTCCTTTATCAGCCTCCGATGACTTCGCCCCATCCTCCGTAAAGGGGAGCTCCCGCGGATACCACAAACGAGCTCTTCTGCCGGGGGTAAACTTGGTCGACGACCCACTTGCTACCACTCTAGTTCACCTACCCCGCCCCTTCATTCAACCCCTTTGCTACAAGCACCCCTCAACCCCCGTATAACATACCACGTACCCGCATTTCCTACCCCCGGCACCCCCTCGTCTCCTTCTCCAATGCGCAAGTTTCTCGAAAGCCAATTAAGGGGGTTTTCTGCGCCAACTTCCCCGAGGGTTAGAGATTAAATTCTGTTCTTTGTTCCCCCTCAGGTTTTCTAAAATTACATGCTTTACCTAACGTAAAATATCTCTGGGGATGGTAAAGTCGGCTGTATTCACGCATTTCCTTTTTATGCTGCTTCGGTTTTGGTAAAATAAAATATTTTCGAAATAGAGTAGGGGAAATACTCCTATCTCATATTATCATTATACTAGTTTATTGTAAATTATTTCATTACATCAAAACTTTTATTTTCGATTCGTCACTCCTATTGAGATGACGTAATTCCATTGTTATTTTATTTATTTGCAGTAAGTTTTTAAATAAAGTTTTACAGTTATAAATTATGTTTCACTTTTTAAACTAATTTAACTAACTTTTCTTTTATAAATAGTTTCCAACAATTCTTCCGCTTTTGAAATATGAATAAACTATTTACATTCAAAAACATTATATAATACGTTGCAGTTTGCACATCAAACGTATTGTAATTTTTAAAGATAAAATTGTAAAATCTTTTCATTATAGAAATCATTTATGTAACCATCATTCCTAATGGACATGGTGATATTGAAGTACCAGAGTCTAAATTATGTGTGTGTGTGTGTGTGTATATATATATATATATATATATATATATATATATATATATATATATATATATATATATATATATATATATATATGCTGCTTGGTTCTTGTACATACAATTCTTGGTTATCTTATTAAGGTTTCGTTTAAAAAATGTAATGAACCAAGTGATAATTTCCATGAAATATCAAAACATAAACACCAACACAGTGTTTTTTGTATGCCTGGTTTATTTATAATAAACAACCAAGAAAATGTCTTTATTGCAGCCAGATGATGAGATAATTTAAAAAAGACTTCAACTGTCTTTTTTAACTGTAACTATGTTAAAAAAACTGCGAGTGAACTGTCCCCTATAGAATTAGTTCTCGTGCCATTATACTAAGCTCATTTTTAAATTGAATCACGTACTAACGATTTAACAAACAACGAAACATGCTTAGTCTAATACAAATAACAGTTTTTTATTTCATTGGAGAGCTACACTCAATTTATCGTTAGCAACACGTCGAGAAGTTTACGCTCAAAATAATGTCATTGGTAACCTATTTTTATAATCTTCCCGCTGATTACATAAAAATGTATTCTTTACTTCTGTGATCTGAGAGTAATGATGGGCAACGGATCTACAAAGAGAAACTAATTTTTTTTTTAAGCTGAAGAAAGCAGTTACTGGTTATGTATTTTGAGAAAAAAATCGCAGCTTCAATAATATTTTACTGAATAGAAGATATTGCATAAGTTGTGCACAAACAAATTAAACTGTTTGAGAAGAGACACGTCCGACATTCGTTTTAACACAATTCTATATTAAACATGTACATACTATTTATTAGTGTCTAATAAAAAATTAACTTTTTTCCTTTTCTTTAATAATAATACTGTAAATATTACAGTATACAATATAGTCACTTATGAAGGTAGGCATCAGTTTAGCTTCATACTTGATCTCGTACACTGGAAATGTCAAATTATTGATAGGCCTACAGATGTTGTATAGCTATGCACGGTTATGTCAACTGCCTGGTCTTCTGTAGTGGTGGGCTTGTGACTGCAATCACAAACTCCCAAACTCTCACATTTTAAAATTACCACCTCTCACGGCGTTCTTCATACAACGTCTAGCCTCATTCTTAGCTTGAAGGAAAAAAAAACTGCTTTATGTTTGGTTGTGCGGAATGCCTCTTATTGTGACAGTTTTTTTTATCCCAAAACCTCTCGCGCAGGGCATTATGGATGTTAAAATTATTTTAAGTCAAAATTGCGAGTATTTTTTTAATTCGGTTACTATAGATGCTTGGCTATTATCACATTAAAAACTATATAATTTTAAGTTTTCCACTTTTGTTGATTTTGTGGCTTCAACTCCCTATTTTTTTAAACGATTTTTAAATTTTTACTCGAAAGCAAAGCATACTACCACCTGGTGCTGTATAAACAGACGTCCGGTAGTAAAATATCTACTCGGCAGAAAAATCCTTTTCGAATTATGATGCTTAGTTCAGATTTAATCGACGAATGAGTATTCCGGCCATTTGTTCGAAGTTTTTTCTTTCCATACCCCTTAATATAGTGATAAACCATGTTGGTGGGCTAAACAAAATTGGGATGGCTTTGTATACACGAGTTTATTAGGTTACGAACAAACAGCAGACATGTGTATGGATAAGTGAGCACTGTAGGACAAGATTGGAATTAAAACGTTCAACATGTTTCTGGTACTAAAGTGCGAAGCCTGAATATCACGAAGCAGGGAAAGTTTACATAACAAAACAATGTTAAAATAGCACAACAAATCTATATTAAAACTATCAGTCCTAAAGTGGTCTTAAAGCAATAAAACTCGTTAAGACATCCTAGTTTCCAGACCTGTATTTCTAGCATTGGTGGGACCGCGGTGGCCAAGGGGACAGACCTCACGCCTCCCACCAAGGCGATCCTAGTTAGATTACCGGCGGGGTCGGTCCCCGGATTTTCGTATGTGGTAATCGTGCTGGTCGATGCCCTTGGTCCACGAGTTTTCTCGGGGATCTCCCGTATTCCCCGCCCATTTATTCCGACACTGCGCCATACTCACGTCATATCCCCCATTACACGCGCTGAAGACTTCGATGTTAAGGTGGGACATCAGTGGCAATGTTGGATTATTTTCTTTTTCGCTTATTTTACATTCGGAGAAGAAGAGTGTAAAATGTGAGATTGTAGCGTGAATTCAATTTATCTTGCGCTATAGTAGAAGCACCGCAGTTGAACTTTTATCGTATATCTAGGCCGCAATCTGTCACCCAAAATTAAGAACATAAAACAATTTCTTTGTCTGACTGTGACTTAAACATACTTTAAAAGTTCAACTGCGACGTTTGTACTGTAGCACAAAATACATAGAATTCACGCTACAATCTCAAAATTTGCACTTTTCTTCTCAGAATTTAAAAAAGGTAACTAATTACATAATACAATATGGCAACTGATGTCCCACCTTAAGCGCTGACCAAAATCTCTTCACTCACTAACATTGGTGTGGGGTGAACGTGTTTTATGGTTAGCTGTGTTTGTTGTCAACTGTACCTGTTTTCTTCCTCGTGTACTCTTCATCCTCTCAGACATAGTTGTACAGAGGGCATCGCACCATGTGTATAATGGATACCCTCCAGCTAACTTGTGAGTGGCCGCATTACGTTATGTTAGGTACAGTTATACGGTTACTGTTGTTCGCACCGATATTGTACAATCCTAAGCAAACACCAGCTTACCTTGCAACTGCTCACCACACGCCACTGATTTGTAACACCATCGTCAGGATACTGAATTGATATAAATCTTATTGACTTATTTGGTTGGCACGTTGTTAATCTTATTGGCTGATTTATTTAGCGTGGTATCAACATTGTTTTAATAAGGGGATATTTGAATCTTGCATTGCAGAATGGAGTTATGTCACAAAAATCCACTTCATAGATAATAAAGGAAAACTAATTAATTCTGTTATTTTTAAAAAATATAAAACAGCGATTTAGTTTCTCAAACAGCACTGTAATTGCGATATATATATATATATATATATATATATATATATATATATATATATATATATATATACACACACACATATATGCCGATATGTTCCATTTAACCATAGGACGATGCAGTGCAGGCCAAATATCGGTTTCCTAGTCATAACTCAAGTTATTTAACTTGTGGACTTATCTCCTTTCTGCAATGCACGATTAATTTAATGTATTATTAACTGATTTAGTTGGCATTGTGTCAAGCTAATTGACTGATTAATATAGTGAAATTACCAACAGAGATAGCAGACCAAGGGTGCTGTTTAAGATGAATTATAATTTTCCACCTCAGATTCATTCAGTTGTTATCTGACTTCAATTTCATATTGCATTTTGTGTCCAGTTGATTTTCATAAGGTTGAGGATATTATTCGCCTAGTAGTTCAGATAGATACGAATTTTTTTCTAATTTATTAGTATGTATTGATTTAATTTCGGCAACTCCACTTACCAGAGCAATAAAACTATTGCATTAAGTCATACATAAAGTGTCAACGAAGTTATATTCCATGCGATTTTCGTCATTGGTACATTAATATATTGGTACAGATATATAAAAAAATAGAAATGAATTATGATACGAAGTTTTACTTTATTAAAAATAAAATACTTACGTGTTCATAGCTTTTAAAGTATTAATAAAGCACGCTAAAAGATTTTACAGCAATATGGGACTCGTAGAAATGAACCAAAGAAGTAATTAATGACATTTGTATACGGTCGTCCGGTACCTAGTAGTGCCTAATATAATTGAACATGGGCTATCATTTATTTCAGATACATTCTTTGTTAAAATTTATTTTAAAATATTTCACTAAAGACTTAGTACATCACTTTACATTTTTGATGAAACATTACAATGTAAGAAGAAAGTAATTAATGTGATATTAAAAATTAACATAATAAATAACACACTTTAAGAAGGCATAGTAATATCTAGCTTAAATTTAGCCTAATGATACTCACGAATTCGTTAAATTTATTTTTTTACTCAATAGGCACTGTCGGTATTTCATCACATTCTAATTTGTTATAAGTAACGACCTAAAAATTCGCGTTTTCTTGTAGTCAAAAATTAGAATGCCAGCAACTGTACGTTCGTGTCCTTTCACAATTGGCCCTTGAATGTCGCTGAGGAAATAACAAAAATATAACAAAACACGTGCCCATTTCACTGTTCCTGCGAGCAGCTAATGAACAACTGCTGTCCACTTGAGTGCACAGATATTCTTGGAGGTCAGCCTGCAGGACAACTAACTCGCGAATTTTTGCGATCCCTACTTTAAGGAAAAAGGGAAAAAACAACAGATACACGCGACAGAGTTTCGTAAGGTCTTATAAGAGCTGCGTAATATTTATCTTCTGCGTACCTACAATTCTACACTGCAGCATTTCTGGAAGACGCCGAGTTTAATCTCGCCCGAAACTCCTTGACGGCGCGAACAAACAGCGCGACGTGTCTCGCAGACGCGAAACCGCATTCATCCCGTCCAGACGGGTGACATTTTGGATTCCTGACGCCGACATTTTGCCAGATTCCGCTCCCCTCGCCTGTCGCGTTGTGCTTTCTCGTCCCCCCTTTATCGTCAACCCCGCCATCTTCTATTCTCTCCAATCCTGGGGCAGGAAATAGACCGTCGTTACCTTCTTCGCCGCGCGCATATTATCAGGAACTCATTTCCGTGGCTGTGCCGGCCCCAGATGCCGTTCCTTCTCCACCCCCTTTCTGCTTCTTCACCCCTCGTTGCCTTCTTTATTTACCCACCCCTCACTTCCCCACATCCCACTCATCTACTCACCCTCTGTCCTCTTAGCAGTAGGCCTCCCTCCTAGTCTCTACAGAGAAATTCAATATACCGCGTTTCACAGCTCGGGGCGCCAGACGCCACTGGACTTCAGGTCGGTTATGCCACTGCCAGTTCCCGCCCGCCTACCCTAGTTTCTTTACTCTGTCCACGAGTACGCCAGAATGTTAAAAATGCCTTCTTAAAAGTGAGTGATAGTAACCATCTTGAATTTTAGTATTATGCTTAACAACTTTCTCTTCTGGGTAAATTTTCTTTACTTTAAATCACATATCGTACATATTGATATATGCGGTCTGAGATAAAAAGGTACTCAAAATAGCCCTGCTAAAGTTCTATTTTCAGCCCATTCGTATCTTTCCGCGTGAAACGGCTAATGATGGGAAATATCTAACCTCGTTGGACACGTCACTTGGTGTTTGAGCGTGTAAGATAAATTGTGCAGTCAGTAGGAATTCATAGAGTTTGATAAAAAAACGTATATTAATTATATGAAATATAATTATGTCGAGTTCAGTTGATTTTGTTTCAGTATTGCTGTATTTAAATATGGAAATACATCGATCTACAGTGCTTAATTTCACCGCCAACCATACATGTAGTACGGGAACTATAGTTCATGCTGAATTGTATGCAGTAACGGCTAGTGATATTTTTTAAAAGGTAAAATGTTTAGTGCTCACTTTATCCCGAATGATCTACGTAATCTTAGACACTATAAATCTTTATTTTCCGTTACTGATGTTACAGATCGAATTGCAGTTAAGAAAGTAAAAAAGAAATTCTAATGCAATTCGTTCTGTAACACAGTAACGACGCTATGATATTTACCGTGCCTAATTTTCTATCTTCATGTATTGTATTCCCGAGTTAGGTTAAAGTTTAAAAAATTTAGCCAAAAGAAAAGCTATGACGCATAACAGAAAAATTCAAGATGGTAACTATTACGCACTCTTAAGAGTCCGTGTCAGGTGTTTCTGGAGTATGTATGCAACCCGCATTAACCCCATATAAATTAAGACTAATTTTACGTTCTCTATAACAATAAGATTATTACACATGTCAACATTATCTTCACGTTTTATAAGGGACAGAGTCGTACTTATTTTCGCTGAGTTTGCCGAAGTCAAGTACAAAGAATGTTTGCTACAAATTTTACGAAACGTTTTTTTTGTATCACGTTGCTAACGTAACCGTTTGTAATGCTTCACTTTGCAGAACGCAGCTTTATTAAGAACGGCTGTGTCTTTGATAAAGCGCGAAGATAATGTTGATATGTGTAATACTCTTATTGCTATAGTGAACATAAAATTAGCCTTGATTTATAAGGAGTTAATGCGGGTTGCATACATGCGCCTGAAACACTGATACGGCCTCTTAAGGGGGCGCCACCCAACATGTTAACTGTCTCAATAATGTTTATATTTACGCGTGATATAGTTTGTTATGTAGACATACACTGTGATTATATCTTAATGTAATAAATATATTTTAGCTATCATAATTTTGTATAACTGTATGTAGAATTCCAAATTGGCATATACACGGATCTATGATACAAAGAAAAACTAGCTGACCTACCGAAGTGAAATAATTCACAATGAGGAACAGTATCATGGGCTATGCCATGACCTGCACAAAAATTTAACCTTTTTTGTATTAAAAAAAACTAAGAAAGTTTTTAATTGCAAGTGCAGTAATGTTTTTAGTGGAAAAAATGTCAACTATAGTTTTTATACAAGTCTTGACGTAGCCAGTAACACTGTTCTTCGGTGTGATTTATTTCATTTCTATAATAATAACGTATCATGAAAATTTGGAATTTAACACGCCATTATACGAAAATTATGAAAGCAAAAAATTTTGTGGCAGACACGACGTATTATGGCTACAAAAGAAACCGTCAAATCTCGTACAGATATAAAAATATTAAAAATAATTAAATTTTCTGGTGTACCTGCTCACTTAAGAGTAGAGGTACGAATATTTCGCGGATTCGTTCCATGTCAGGTTGACCGTCAAAAACAAACTTATGCGTCACAGTCACTTCCGTGATTGGACGAGAACTATCTTTGATGCACCTTTTACGACTACAAATCAGCAGGGATCCCTGTTTTTCGCGAAAAGAATTTTGCCCCTCTTTGTTTCGTTGCCTTACGTGCAAATCTGCAGTTCCGCTTTATGGCCGTTGATTGGCTAATTTAACTCTCACAAGCCTTGAGATTCTACCGGCAAATCACAGACGTGTGGTGTTGGAGGAACGTTATTGTAATTGGTTCGGTCAAATTATGCACATAGACACGCTGGCAATAAAAATTAAGCAGAATTGCAGGTGTTTACGTAAAACGCTGAAACAAAGTGGGGCATAATTATTTTCACGAAAATTAGGGTGCCCTACAAATCAGTAATAAATAGGTAGAGACATATGAAAAATTCGTATTGTTTCTTGCCACCTGGTTAGACCCCAATGGCTATAAACTCGTCCAACTTCCCCCATACGCCGGGGTCTGCCGGGTAAAATGCATCTGTCCATTAATTAAAAGTTGCATGTTTGACTGACCAAACTACTGTAGAGAGAACACACACGTAGCTGACATCATATAGAGACTACGGCCAGTGTCATCTCATACTTAGAGATGATGGTTTATCGCGGGAAAACTTGACTATTTGCTAGAGTTCAACATACGCTCAGCTTATGAAAATATAACTGGCTTTCGCTTGTACGTGGAGCTGTTGCCCCAATTTGACTAAGCCAATAAGAATCCCGCTGTTGTAATATTTGATGCCTGTTATTGGTTTGCAGACAGCTACGGTGTATCAGTGGTTTCAAGGCTATGTTGGTGCAAAAAATTTTCGCGATATACCATCATCTCTACTCATACTATAATCCTGTATATATAGCACTGATAAGTCTTGTCTCTTATCAAATAACACGAGTTTTGCATGACCCTACAAACAGGAA
This sequence comes from Medauroidea extradentata, assembly GCA_003012365.1. Lineage (NCBI taxonomy): Eukaryota > Metazoa > Arthropoda > Insecta > Phasmatodea > Phasmatidae > Medauroidea > Medauroidea extradentata. The sequence goes on along the minus strand of PNEQ01040743.1, from coordinate 581 downwards.
AATATTTGTTGATATACCACGTGCTACCTGCTTCTACGATTGGAAACCTATGGGCATCGTCATCGTGTGTATAGGACCTAGAAGCCTAGGCTGCTACCTGATAAATAAGCGAAATAATCCTGCTTGTACTTAAGAGGAGTGTGGGTCGTATTAAAGCTTTCACGTGGAAACAGAAGGGCGATAAGAGCCAGAGTACTACACTCGACGATAAGCACATCACCTCTATTCGCAGCGTGCCAAACTGGCATACAAGGTTTTCGTTGAAATTTTTTTCCTACGGGACTTTAAGGAGGTGAGCATAAAATGAAATTCTTGAGGATTTTGAAGCATAGGCCCAAACATGCAACTCGCCTTGCAATTGACGAATTCAGGTCGCGAAAATATTTTTGCCCCACTTTGTTTCAGTGTCTCTCGTGCACATCGGCAGTTCTGTTTCAAGGTTATTGGCAGCGTGTCTATGTTCAGACACGTTTCTCATTTGACTGCACCAATCAGAATAAGATTATTGTCACTCCGTACGTCTATAATTTGCCAAGGCAAGTGAGAGTAAAATCATCCAATCACAGACGATGTAGCAGAGC
>PNEQ01040742.1:26649-75978 GCA_003012365.1 Medauroidea extradentata | reverse complement strand
TCTTCGACTGCAATTTCGTTTTTCATCTTGTAATACATTTTAGCAACATCTGGTACCTTGGTTCTAGAAGTTGGCCAGCCCTTGAAAAATAATTTACTCAGCTCTCTTAACACCATATCCTTGTCTGTTTCCTGTTGAAAAATCACTTTCCTTTCATCTGACATATTAATTGTATGCACTACTTCATTTAGAGACACATTAACATCATTCACTTCAGCCTTTGAACAAGCCCTACTGAGGGTATCATTATGTTATTTGTATTCAAATCTAATTCAGAGTCATTTGATGTATAACATTTACAGCATCTTATGTTTCATTACATAGAAGTGCACCATGACTTCTCTGTCCAGTCTGATGCTTAAGCGTTGGCCAGGTATGCGCGCATAAGGGGATGATCAATTTTGTATTACTGATATGTACTTTCTTTTAAACAAAAGTAACACTGGAATCTTTTTAATTCCATTGCCCTCTCATGTTAACCTACAGAGCAAGGTGGCGCAACTGTAACACATTGGACACGGGTTTGATCTTCGTCTGAGACCATCCTGATTTAAATAATCCACAGTTTTTCGAAATCGTTCCAGGTGAATGCTGGGATGGTTCTTAAACAAAGGTCATGGTTGACTCCTTTTCCAGCTGTCATTGTACCAAATTGTGGGTCACATCTCTAATGACTTTGTTGTCGATAAGATGTAAAGCCCACTGTGCTTACCACATGTAAACCTCACACTTTCTTGCTCACTTTCACTCACACATGAGAACCCAAATCTAACCCTCTGCTACCAGCTCAGGCATACTAGTGGCGCAGAAATATGTGCATGGCTGCTTTACCTTTGACATGTCCATTTCTTATACATTAATCTCTGTTAAACTTTAGTGTATCCTAATTTACTGTGTTTTTTTTTCCTTGGGTGGTATGCATTTACACACAGCCTAACATGGGAAACTCTTGCCAAGGAACTCATGTGTTATGTGAATTCAGATTTGCAAGTGTCTTTCCACGTAAATGACAAGTATGCTCCAAGGAGCAGGTATTTATGAGTACACAGTAGTTGCCAAGAGATAAAAAACATCATGCATTTTAAACACCTGCAGACTTTATGATCAACCTTTCCCTAGCTAGGTTAAGTGCTCGAGTGTAATCCTCAGTTACATCTCATAATCACTAATTATACTTAACATATAGAATTCAGCAACATGATTTAAATGTTATCACAGCAAAAGTTACCAATGCAATAACAAATGCAACAAATTTATTCTTTTGGTCAAATAAAATGATGCATCTAATTATGCTTTTGCAGCTGTACTTAAGCAGATTGGAGTTCTTGAAGAATAAATAGAGCTTAAACTTTTTCCCCAATAGTTTTTTTTTGCTAAAATTTTGCATAAATGCTCAACAGTACCAAGCATTTGCTTGGTAAAACTATTATCATTGAGTGCTAATGGCAGTTATTAATAGCTTCTTCTGGGTACTCTCTATAATGCAAGCGCACACTTGTAAAGGTAACGTGCAAAAAATCATCTTCAAGTTACAAATAATTCTAATACTCATCAATCTTCAATGCAGTGGCTAAGTCGAAATATAAACTAGTTATCTTTAAGTGGAAAACTGATAGTGCAAAAGACAAAATACATAGGATGTTCACAAAAAACACAAACACCAGCAGGTGAATCCTTGTGAAAAATAAAGCAGAAAATATATGACATTTTGTACATAACCATAATATTAAGGGAGAAATTCGACTTTGAAAATCAAATTTTAAAACTTTGATCTCCCCACAAACCCAATACTAATCAATGTAAACTGACAAAACTCAAGATGTTACTTGACCCCTGACAAAAATAAAAGGGATGGCTACCTTTAAATTGCTGACAACTTTTTTACGTTAGGGTAGTCCAACATTTAAAAGTGATTTACTGGGTAATGTGAACTTAGTAATATAAAAGGTCCTCTTGTAGCAACAGTCTAGGACTCATAGTTTCCGTGCAAAATGCATGTGAATTTTTGGCGTGGTGATACAGAGCCTAGTGTGTAGGCAACACTGCGTACACGAGTGTATGGTTAATTCCACAGCACCGCACAGATTATGGCGGACATTCACTGTAAATATTACGTACCACAGTTTAAATAGCTCACATAACCGTAACCAACACTTTGTTCTTGGCTGAATTTGTATTTGTGTTAAAAAAAAATTATAAACATGAAAATGAAATAAATATCTCATAGGTACAATGCACAAAGTTATACATTTAAACAGTTTGTGTAATTCTGGCACTAGTCAAAAGTGTACGGAAACCGATATTGTTTTCAGGCACTGTCTGGTATTGCCCATTCCAATACTGATGCTGCCTTAAGAAGTAAAAATAATACTATTCAGGACGTAGGAAGTTAAAAACTTAATTTTTAACACTTCATCAAAGAAAATTCTAATTGTGTTAATTTTTATAGTTTTAGTATAACTTACGTTTAAGATAAATAAAACTCGACGAACCACAAACCCATCTGTTACTCAAACATATGTGGGCATGTAATGAAGGATATAGTTTACTTTTTAACATACGTTATACAATTTTGGTTTGAAACTGATGTCAAAGGTAGATGAACTAACAGTCACCAAGTCATTTAAATTTGTAAAGTACTCTCGCGACTGCGACATTGCTAGGCATGTTTTTGTCTGCCAGAAAGTTGTGTTGAAAATTGTGCAACGTGCATAGAGAGAAGATAAAATTTAATCTCTTCCACTTAAATGGAGTGAGCGGTTTGAATTTATCTGTACCAGAACAACCTTACTGTAAACTTGTAATTAAATGTCAGGTTCTAAAATACTCCCTACATTACAACCTCATATCAGTTATGCGATTTCATGTCAGTGGTGATACATCAACACCTTTTCCCTGCCTTCCTTATCCCTCAACCCTAGTGTTGTGTCTGTCTGGTCTTTAATGCAGATATTGTAAATGTCAGTTAACACTCAAACAATGTCACATAACTGTCACACAAGCAGTGCAGCACTGTGTTATTTTGACATTGTTAAGTGTTTACTGCAGTAAAAATTTTCGTTATCTAATATGAACACTTGTTAACTATTAAGTGACATTTAAAGTAGTTAAAACTCTACCTTAAACCAATTTACTTTAATGGTGTACATGCTTAATACTGTAAGAGTTAACAGCACATGTTAACAAACAACACGTTTCAACCTAAATCGTAATACTTATCCGAGGAGAGACTACCCCAACCCATCTCTATTATTGGAGACTACCATTTGTGCTGACACGGACATGCAAATGCTTTGTGTAACATTGGATATTTATTGAGTAGTTTAAAGGAACATAATAAAAACTTATATTGTTTCATTTGCACATTTATAATTTATTTTTAATGAAAAAAAAAAAAAAAAAAAAAAAAAAAAAACAAATTCAGCGACAAACAATGTGTTTGTTACGGTTATGTCAGCTATTTAAACTACTGTACATGATATTTACAGTGAATGTCCACCATTATCTGTCCAGCACTGCGGAATAAACCACACTCGTGTACACAGTGTTGCCTACACACTAGGCTCTGTGTCACCATGCCAAAACTACACATGTGTTTTGCACAAAAACTATGAGTCCTAGAAGAGGATCGTTTTTATTACTAAGTTCACATTACCCAATAAATCACTTTTAAATGTTGGATTACCCTTACGTTAAAAAAGTTGCCAGCAATTTAATGATGACCACCCCTTTTATTCTCGTAAGGGTTGAATATATCAACTGGCGTTTACTGTTGGTTTGTCAGCCGTATTGTGATGAAGTAATGTGTTGGGTTATGTCAGTTTACGTTGATTAGGCCACGGCCACACGAGCGTTAAATGAAGCTTGCCGCACGCCGTAAATGTAGCTGGGAAAATACGCAGCGTGAAGTCAAGTTGAACTGGCCAGACAGGCAGTAAATGTGGCAAGACAGGAGAGCAGTAGAGCGATATCAAAATCATGCCGCAACTAGAATAGGTCGGGACTATTTTCTGACGCGACAAATGTCGCAGTATAGTGGCCACACGTGCAGAGCAGCATTTGCAGAAGTAGCGTGGTAGTGTACGAACGTTAACAATGGAGGTAGGTTTCAATGATAGTGAATTGTTAATTATGGAAATCGAAAAGCATCCGTGTTTATACGATACAAATGACAAGACATATAAAAATTGAAACCTGAAACAGGATGTCTGGGTGAGTGTTTCAAGAATTGTGGTTGGAGAGAGATGGAACGAGATGGCAAACGAGGAAAAAAATGCATGCGGTAAGTAAAATAAAATTATTAAAAGTAATAATATAAGTACTGTTGTAACTACGTACTCGCTATGCACTTGCGAATAATGTGCAGGTTTAGAAGTAAATATCATTTCCAGATCAAAGTTTTATGAAATATATTGCAGATTGAGGTTAATATTAGTTTTAAGTTTCTTATAATAATAAATACAATTTAAATTCAGGTAATGTACACATACACATAGATAATTCTGCGAATATGAAAAGTAATGTACAATAAGTAATAAATTTGTAACATCTCACTGTTTACATTCAAAACAGCGTACGGAAATTTTAAATATTTAACTGGCTAATGTTACTAAGAGATAACATACTGTTCTAAGTAAGAATTAAATGCATAGTCTAAAAAAATTTACATACAAAATCACAACATAGCAGTTAGATAAGAGTCAAACATTGTTGCCAACAATGGTATTTTGCCAAGGTAGAGGCCCAGTGTTGCTGCAGAAATAGGTTGCAAGAATGTCCCTAAAGCTCATTCCACTGCACGTTCCTCTTGTTCCATGAGATGAGACACTTTCTAGTGGCCATGTTAGTGTGTCCTCAAAGTTGTACCCGTCACGTTTAAGTACAAAATTGTGCAGTACACAGCACTCTTTCACTAAGGTGTCGGCAAAGTTGCAACTAACACTGATAGGCAGATGCAATATTCGCCATTTGTTTGCTAGTATGCCGAAAGCACATTCAACAAACCTTCTAGCACGCGCCAATCGGTAATTGAATATTCTTTTTTCGCGTATGAGATTCTTGTTTGGATATGGCCGCATTACATTAGTGGCAAGAGCAAATGCTTCATTTGCAACGAACATGTAAAGAATAGGTACACTACCAATGTCTGAAGTAAGTGATTCGGGACCAGGAACAGACAAAGAGTTGGAATAAATCTTGCATCCTAGGTCTGTATTCTTCAAAACATACGAGTCGCTTTCTTTGCCATACCCTCCAACATTAATGTAGGTGAAACAATAGTTAGCATCAGCGACTGCCTTGAGAACAATAGAAAATAATTTCTTGTAGTTAAAAAAAATCACTACCACTGTGTCATGGTTGAATTATTCTGATATGCTTTTTCCATCAACAGCTCCTAAGAAGTGAGGAAAGTTTGCTCTGGTTTCAAACTGTTCAGAAATACGAATCCATTCATCTTGGGTGGGTTCTTTCATGTATTCTCCACGGAGCCCATCCCATATAGCTGCACAAGTATCAGCAATAATTTGTGCAATTGTTGCTCGACCAATGAGGAATTCGAAGTGCAGAGAACAGAATGAACAAGAAGAAGAAAAAACATTTTGTGAAAAAATGTTTAGTGTTGAGTAGTCATCGTAACTTTGTATTCTGACATTCCTAAGTATACATGATTTTTTACTAATAATCACACAACATATATAACAATATAGCTTCTATTATTTAATTTTACAAGCTCCCCTTACTACATGCGTGTCCTACTTTTTACCGAAAGAAGTAATAAGTAATAAAATTTACTAACAACATTATATATAAGCACAATACTTCTTATCCAAAGCGAAAATTAATTGAACATTATTCATTTCCGGACATTTGTATTTACTTATTATGCACGATTTCCCTGTGTTGTTATTGCTAAATATTTTGTCAATATTATTACTTAAGGCGTTAAAATAGTATATAAATAATGCATCAAACCCTAACTAATTGTTTGAGTTGATTGTCTAGTCCGTAATCAACATTGTATATTAAGTAAACATGCTCACTATTACAGTGAATTTACATTTTGACTGATATACCTAGTATACTTGTTTCAGGTAAAATAATCCAAAACAGATGGAAGTCTTTGAAGGATGCGTTTGTAAGAGCCATGAAAGTGCAGGAACTACGCAGTAGCAGTGGGTTCACCACAACTAAACCTTACGTCTATGCAAAGCTAATGAGCTTCCTAACTCGAAATCTTCAACCAAGGCCGTATGTATGATCCTCGGATTCTATATTACATTACATTTTATTTATGACACAAGTATGTTTTTGTTGCTTGAGGTTTTCATTCCTCATGCTTAATAATTTTATTAATTGCACGGGACAAGTTACTGCAAAGTATACATCAAATTTTTGCTTTGACATTTATGTTTAATATTATACTTCTAGATTGCTATTAACCAAATACCTTAAATTACTCTTCACTTGGTGGTGGCTAACATCAAACGTAGGTCGAATTCCCAAGTGAAAATGCACACTATTGCATTCGCACTTGATGATGTCAGAGAGTGGCGTTCTAAATGTTGGTAGAGAGAAAATGATTGTGTGCGAGTTTATATGCATATGTGTGGTCTATTCGGGCTCGCATAGTTATGAGCAAGAGCGAGTGTGAGTGTTTGTACGTTTGTAATACAACTGTGATAACTGTGTTGTGTACATACCATGGTTTAAGTGATACTGTGTACATACCATGGTTTAAGTGCTATCAGGAACCGGTCTAATTTAAGACTTACTATAAGACATTTTTTTATTATTTTATAAGATATCCTCTCATGCCTGTGAAACATGTGTTCCTTAAAATTATTACCATTTTCCACTACTACTCTCAACATTGTTTTAACTTCCTTTAGGTCATCTGGGAATATGAATATAATGGATACACAGCCTTCCACTGCATTCGAGCAATCTATGCCCAATCCACAAGATGTGCACGAAAACATTGAGAATGTGGAGCGTCCAGTGAACAAGTCAACACCTACTCCTAAACGCAAGAGATCCGGAGATAATTTTGAGCGGGACCTACTTAACATTCTCCAAAGTAGTAAGATCATGCGTATCAATTATGATGAGACTGATAAAGACCCAGACAGGAGGATGCATTACAAGTAAAAATTAAGACGCTACAATTACTGGATTCATACAGCACCCCACATTCTAGCCAAGCCACAGTCACTCAAACATCAATAAACCCATTTCCTTTTTCTTATCACACTGCCTCTGCGTCTTGTTCTCAACAGGATACATTAGTGGCTCCTTATTCTGTATTGTCAAATGATTCTGAGGAGTCGGTTATGTCATTGTTGAATTTGTAAAACGTTCAACGACCTTGCAAGCATATTGTAAAAGTAAAATTACTTTGTTTTTTATTTAGTATCTACAGTATTATTTGCGCATGGCTCATTTTGACGATATTGCATATAACTCATGTTTATTACGTTAACAAATAAACTTACCTCAATGTAACTGCTAGTTTTACTTCTGCGCCAATGCTCTCTCGCATTAGAGTGTTTTCTTTTTTTAGCATTTCACTCACAACTGACAACAAATTATCAAACGAATTGATTGAAATTTGATAATATTCAAAAAACTTGTTTGGGTACAACCTCAGTGTTTCATGCAGAAGCTTCAATTTTCCTTTTGTTGACCGTTCACTTATTATAGGATGTATCCAAAATCTTCTTCCTCTTCTTCTTCGATGTTGTTTTACAACAGCTACCATTAATGCAACTTCCTCAAAGAAATCCATTTTGAACTGAGCCGTGGCCCACGCCTGTAGCGTTAATTTGTCGCCCATGTTGATGTCGTAGCAATTCCCCGATATTTTAACGCCACTTTTCTTGCCACATTTTGCGTGTACGTATAGCCATATGCTGCGACATTTTACGCTCGCGTTATTTACAGCTTGCAGCTAGCTTTATTTTACCACCCGTGTGGCTGTGGCCTTAGTGTTCTGCTTGTGGGAAAATCAAAGTTATAAAATTTGATTTTCAACGGTGAACTTCTCCTTTAATATTACGGTTACGTACAAAATGTCTTATGTAATTTTTGCTGTATTTTTCACACAGAATTACTTGCCGGAGTTTGTCTGCGTTTTTGTGAACACTCCGTATGAGCACTGCTGAATATTATGCTATTTTTTAGTCTGCATTATACTTTCTGTCATGCACAGCCATTTACAGTATTTGTTGGCATATAGGACGACCCCGCATATAAGACGAGTCATAGTTTTGAAGGTACAAAATCTTGAAAAAAGTAAATTACTAATTTTGAAATTCCCGACAGAAAAATATTTTTTTCCTTTGCCAGAAACATTAAAAATTTAGTTTAAATATTTTCAATGCATTTATTACCGGCATATAAACATCATAGTAGACACATAAACGAATAACATTGTCTACTACTGCTCTCCGCGCGCCCAAGAGCCAAGGAAATGCACGGCAGCGGCCGCAATATCTCCATTTGCCGGCAGGTGTGCGCGACTTGGCAACGCCGGCCTAAGGCATGCTGCGCACTACATGGCAACGCCGGGCAACAACAGCTGCTTGCAAGGTCATCGCATTCATGTGCGCTGTTGTCCGCCAGCCTAGCACTAGACGGTAGACACATGAATGTGTGGTACGGTACCTAGATCCTCGTTTTCTCCGCCCGAGAGTTGTAGGCTGGCGAGACAAAGTATCTCGGCACGCACTTGCATCGATCGCCGCTTCGCTGCGAGGAAGTGTCCTTTGTTATGAATGACGCTCATCAAAATTTCGTATCATTAATTTTATTAAAATAAACGGGGCACTCGTTTTCATTTGTGACAAAAAACGCAATTCCTTGAAACATCATACAACTCCAAAGCTTACAGCTTAGCTTTCAAACGATTTTTGGCTACCAAAAATTTTTGCACCCTCATATAAGACGAGTAGCAATTTTTGAGAGCCAAAAATATGTAAAAATTGTTGTCTTATATGCCGGCAAATACGGTATGTTACACCATAAAAGTTTGACAGCAAACATTAATGGTCTGTTAGTTTCATTGCATCATCTAACATAGATTTTCCTTTAACTGTACCAGTACTTACCAAATCAGGTCTATGCCTATGATGTATTTTCTGAAGGAATGAAATCACAGTCATTGTGCATCATTTTTGCTCTATGCAAAAACATACAAGTTTGTAAGAACAAAGAATTTATTAAGCATTCACAAAACCTAATGAAGAAACTAGATTCTGTTCAAAGTCCTTAAATGGGAGTGAAGCAAGAATTTGCATGTGTCACTCCTGCCCATTATTATGGATTTAGATGGAAAAAGCACCCCCTAGTCACCCATTTGACTACGGTCAATTTAAAGAATCATGGATGATAAACATGGATGTTTATTTCTATTGGTAGCAGCTACAGTGAATATAAGTAACTAGGGACTGATATATAAACAATGAAGATTCAGTGATATGTAAAAAAATGCTATGGTAAGTTTAGTGCATAAAAGCCTTAAAAAATGTATTAACTTTAATTTTTATTTCATTTGGTGAATTTTAGTTTACTGTGCAGTTAAAAATATTGCTGGATACGTAATATTAAAAATATATTATTGTTCTGTTCTACAGAAAGATTTCATTGACATTTCAATTCAAACTATCTATGGAGAAGAGAAAGATGGTATAAAATGTATGCAACTTTTGTGAATTCAAACAATGAACCAAAAATTGAATTTTACACTCACAACAGCTGCAACCATTAGAAAAATGAACTGGAAATTATCTTATGACACATAACCATAACACAAAGTCACTAACCTATTCTTGATATACCAGACCTATAATAATAAAGTTTTCATTATATTTGCATATATTAACTACCCAATAACATGGTTAACCTTATTTTGCAAATGTCCTTGTAGTTACTTCTCTACTGCCATACAGAGCCAGGTTGCATAAATACACTTTTTTTTTCTTGTGATGCACTGGACAAAAAAGCAAATAGTTTTTATTTTATGTTTTTTAAACAAGTATTCCCAACATACATTAATTTTTAACTGTTAAATGGCCAACAAGAAAAAGTAAATTTTAATTCTCAATATAAAAAAAATTATAATTTTCACTTAAGTATATACAAAATAATAAGACACGTAAATTATTATTTTCAAACTCATACAATGTGTTTTAAAGTCTTTAAAATATAAAAATTTATGGCACAAAAATAAAACAATACCTTTAAAGACAGGTGTTATTTTCAATTATTTATATAAGGCATTAACAGCAGTTCATTATATAAACATCAACAAAAACAATTAAAAAATTCAGAACATCCTAAATTTAATATACATAGCAGTCACTGCATTTCAACCTACACAGGATACATATAAATTTGTATGTTTATGTATGTACTGGAGATTTCAAAAGTATAATAACAAACTTCGGAAGGCTTCAAATTTAAGTTTAAGAAAATTTCTCACTTAACTTCCAGAAATACTCTAAAATAAAGTAGGATCACTTTCTCACAGCAAACAGCGTGAATGACAGCAAGTTTCCTTCTCATAATGTCAAGAATTTCAGTTACTTAGATGGAACTAATAACATTTATTGTTTCATGTTTGAAACAATGTTCCAAAACTAACAAAATATTATGTTGGTTTAGTAACAGAAAAGTGATGTATCAACATTAAGATTATAAAGTTATAGAAATAATACAAATTGTTAAGGTGCTGAGTAACATTTGTGAAGCAGTTATTGAATATTCATGTGGGTCTCACAAATATATAAAATAAATATCATTAAGATCGTTATTCACTCTAAGAACCACTTAAGTATCTACACATAACCTTGCAACTGATGTATTGGTTGTATATGGAGTTTCCGGGAGTAAAGCAAATTGCCATGACGGCTACCAGCAGCATGGTATTTTGATTGAGACCTTCATGCCAATCCAGGAACATCCTATACATAACATGGCGCTGCGGACAAATTTTCTAATGTGCAGGAAGCGATAAATGTGTTATTTAAGAAAACAAATGTATTTGAGGGATTGGTAATGTAATTATGCAAAAAAAAAGTAAATACCAGTTGTGCGCAATGGATTGGTTAAAGCCTCCGAAGCTATTTAGTTTCGATGGTTATTTGGCTGTCAATTGGAAAAGATGGAAGCAGCAGTTTCAGATCTATATGACGGCGACTGGTGGTGAGAGCAAGAGTAATGAGGTAAAAATCGCAACTTTATTACATGTGGTTGGAGAGGAGGCGGAAGAATTGTTCTATACACTGGACGTATCTGAGACAAGTAGAAAGGACTACACGGCAGTAATGCAAAGTCTGGAGTCATACTTTCTACCGAAGACCAATCAGAGTGCGGAACGCCACAAATTTAATAATCGTATACAAGAGGAGGGTGAAACTTTCGACTCGTTCGTAACGGCACTCCGGCGATTGAGTACTAACTGCGGGAATGATAACCTACGTGATGACATGATCAGAGACTGAATAGTATGAGGAGTAAGGGACATCCATCTAAAAGACAGGTTGTTGCGAGAATCAACAATGACGCTAGTCAAGGCAATACAGCTCTGCAAGGCGGCAGAACAAACACACAAATTAATGGATGCACTAAATGGCAAAGACGCGGTGCAAGAAGTTCGAAGAGACTATCACAGTGAAGCAGGGATATCAAAGAAGACAGAAGAAATTCAGGGCAGACCTACAGCACAAATAAATGCAAGAAGCTACAGAAGTGGGTAGTTCCCGACCCATCAACCGAGTGATGTGCAGTACCAGCCAACCAACACACATTACTTAAGGGGTAATGAACAGCAACGAGGACGAGGCTGGAAGCAGAGAGGGTCTACAAGTAAGACAGGTTTGCACAGTGTGCCTTATTCTAATGGCGAAGGTATGTACAGACACAATAACTATTCAGTGAAAGTGTGTCAGAGGTGTGGACTGCAACATGTTACCTCTAGTTGTCCTGCAGTCAATGAAGCGTGTAGAAAGTGTAACAAAAAGGAACATTATGCAAGGGTATGTAGATCTAAGAGTGTAAATGAAATAAATATGGGAACCATACATGATAATGTAGAGGTAGATATAATGCTAGGGAGCATTAGTTCAGATCAGTCAGATTTGTTGACTAGTGAAAATAGTAGACAAGTGTTTGTGGAATGTCAGTGTCAATGTTTTCTTGAAAGTCAGGGCCAGTGTGCTGTAGAAGCTAATTTAATGAATGTTCAGACAAGTGACTGTGCAAACAGTGAGTAGGTAACTGAATGGTTTTGTCAACTGCCGGTAGCAAGTAACAGTTATGTAAATTTTAAAGTCGATACTGGGGCACAAGTTAATATCTTGCCAGAGGATATATTTTTGAGATTAAAGACTAGAAATGATGCCTTGCTCACATCAAATGTTAAACTTAAGAGTTATACACAGACAGAAATTCCTGCGATCCCAAAATGCTTTATTCAATGTCAGACTTTACAAGGGAGGTCAAGGGTACTAGAGTTTCAGGTAACAAGAGTAAAAAATACTGTACCTATATTGGGGTTGACAGGAATTCAGCAACTAGGAATTCTCAAACGAGTGGAATCCGTAGATGCACACAAAGAACCCAATATTTCAAGCTTGCTGACAAGCTACGAAAGTCTTTTTGAGGGTTTTAGGTCGATCAATGATGAACCTTGTCCATTAGTACTTAGAGAGCACGCTACGGCACCTGCAGCCATATTTCAAAGAATTCCATTTGCACTCTATAAAAAATTGCGGGAAGAGGTTGATAGGATGATTGAACTTAAGGTAGTCACAAAAGCAGTAGAACCTACTGACTGGCTCAACCCTATTTTAATAGTAAGGAAGCCGTCGGGTGACATTAGGGTGTGTCTAGATCCCCAGCCATTGAATAATGCTACCATCAGAGAGCACTGTAGGTTGCCAACTTTTGAGGAGGTCACTGTTAAAATGAAAGGGGCTCAATATTTCAGCACTTTAGATGCAAACAAGGGATTTTGGCAAATACGCTTGTCAGAGGAAAGTTCAACGTTGACCACTTTTGATTCACCGTCACATGGTAGGCTTCGGTTCATCCGTCCACCTTATGGGCTGTCATGTGCCCCTGAAATGTTCTACAGAGATTTCAGCCATCTATTTAAATATATCGATGGGGTACAAGTGTATGTCGATGATGTTATTGTTTTTGGCAATGATAGGGTAGAACATGATCGTAGGTTAGAGCAAGTACTAGAGTGGGCAAAACCAAATAATGTTACATTCACTTTAGGGAAGTGTAAGTTTGCTCTAACAGAAGTCAGGTATAATGTTGGGAAGGATGGTATTAAGACAGACATGGACAAAGTCAGAGCAATCTTAGAGTTTCCTGAAGCAACAAATGTTACAGGATTGCAAAGATTTTTAGGAATGGTTAACTATTGTGCAAAGTTTGTTCACAATCTGGCTGAAAACACAAGCATATTGTGAGAATTGTGTAAGAAGAATGTAGTTTGGTCGTGGACTGAACATCGTCACATGGCCTTTGAACACTTGAAAACTCTGCTGACCACCACACCTATACTTGAGTATTTTGATGAGGATGTTTTGGTTGTACTGTCAGTAGATGCATCAAGGAATGGTTTGGGAACAGTTTTGATGCAGTCTAAAGGCCCAGTAGCATATGCCTCCAAATCACAGACACCAGCTCAACAGAATTACGCACAGACCGAGGATGAACTTCTTGCAATCTTGTATGGGTGTGAGCGTATTCACCAGTTTATTTACGGACGTTCAGTGTTGGTAGAGACAGACCACAAATCTTTGGAGGCCATATTCAAAAAACCCCTGGAAAAATGTCCTCTCAGGCTACAGAGAATGTGAATAAAATTACAAAGCTATGACATCACCTTAAAGTATGTACCGGTCAAAGATCTTGTAGTAGCGGACACATTATCATGGGCGGGTGTCCAGGGGACAACTTAGAACTTCACGAGCAGGAAATAGCAGCACATCAAGGATTGGTAGTACATCTCATCCAGGCGTCTCAGGATACTAAGGTCAGAAACTCTCGGAGATGAGCTGATCCTACTCAAAAGTATAATAATGAGCGGTTGGCCTTCAGATATAAAACAGGTTCCATCTTCGATCAGGTCCTTTTGGTCATACAGGGAAGATTTAACAGTGTGGGATGACCTTGTTTTTAAAGGCACGCAGGTTGTAGTTCTACAAAGTTTAAGGTGTGATCTTTTGAACAGAGTTCACTATGGTCACTTAGGTATACAAAAGTGCAAGTGGAGGGCTCGAGAGTGCATATTCTGGCCTGAAATGTCGAAACAAATTGATGATAAGGTAAGCAACTGTGCTACAGGTAGAGAAACACAAAACTTAAATGCCAAGGAACCTGTAGTAAATAAAGACATTCAGAGTAGGCTGTGGCAAATAGTAGCAGCAGATCTATTTCATTTCCAAGGAAAGGATTATCTGTTAGTAGTTGACACATATTCAAAATACCCAGAGTTTAGCCAGCTAACTTGTCTTACATTAGGTTACATCGTAGGGCATTGCAAGGCCATAATGGCACATCATGGGATACCTGAGGTTCTTTATAGCGACAATGCAACACAGTTATCCTCCCAGGTATTCAAAGGGTTTGCCAAAAGCTGAAGCTTCACACACAGGACTTCGAGTCCAATGTACCCTCAGTCTAACAGACTGGCAGAAAGGAATGTTCAAACCATAAAAACTATGCTTAAAAAGGCTGCGAGGGATTGCAAAGATATAATGCTGGCTCTCTTAGAATACAGGAACACACCAATAGACAACCACTTGCAGTCACCAGAACAGAGGTTGTTTGGTAGGCGCCTTAGGGGATTAATGCCACATACTGCAGACATGCTATAACCACAGTTGCAACCAGACATACAACATAACTTACTTGCCAAACAACAGAAACAGGCTAAATATTACAACAAAGGAGCTCAAAGTTTAAAACAGCTAGAGGTAGGGAAACAAGTTGCAGTTAGATGTGGTGAGAAATGGAAAAAAAGGAATGGTAGTTAAGGCTCTAGACAGACCCAGAAGTTACAGAGTATGTCTAGAGAACGGATATGAAGTTGAGAGCAACCGCAGATTTCTTTTACCTTACGACACAGGGGAACCGTTCAAGGTTATCCTGGATGAAATACCAGATCAACAGGTATCACGGAACATTAAGAAGAAAAAAAGGGGAGATGATGTATTGGTTGTATATGTAGCTCTATGGAGTTTCCTGGAGTAAAACAAGTTGTAATGGTCGTGTATGTATAAACAATGATTGTTGTATCATGAAACATTAAGAAGAAAAAAGGAGAAATTATGTATTGGTTGTATATGTAACTCTATGGAGTTTCCGGGAGCAAAGCAAGTTGCCATAATGGCTTTTGATTGAGACCTTTGTGCAAATCCAGGAACATCCTATACATAACAACAACTACACAAATGAAACTTTTCCAATCAATTTAATATATTTTAAATGGCAAAAATCTTCTAATTTTTACAGCTCAATGTGAATGTCTAGTCAACAAATGGAATTACATTCAATTATATTTAGTTCAGAAAATTTGGAAAACATGTTTACCTACAAATATACCCTTAAACCTAGGCCAAAAGTAGAAATGTGCAGCTTAAAAAAACACGACCATAGGGTAACCCTAGCAGTAAAATTGCTAACTGTACAACAATTCATCACAGAAATATGCTTCTTTGTGCTTAATATACAGACATTTAAAGCATATAGAACAAAAAAGTCATTAATGGTGATGACAACCTAGGAATCAACAGAAAGTAAACATATAATTACAGCTGAAATACTTTTACCACTCATATTGGCAGTTGGCAGTGTGTGTTTCAATGATAAACAAAGTCGTTAAAGTAGTTACAGTGACCTTAACTCACAGAAACTTGCTTATGTTGCTCCTACCATGTGAGCTGCAGTTATCTGTGCGGCCAATATTGACCATGAGGGCACAATTAATACAGAAGCAAACTCTACATTACATTTCATGTCATTTTAATGATCTTAACAAGGATACACTTACATACCCAAAATTTTTGCTTGCATCAGCATGTGTGTGTATTTTTGGATACATGCACAACAAACTAAACACTAGGCAAATGTCCAGTGGTTCATGCAACAGACTACAAGCCCACAACACAAAAATCTGTTTTACTCAGGCCTGCCATTAAAGCTTAACAACTTTTAAGGATAAAGATAAAATCACAGTACAAATTAATTCACATGCTGGCTTTAGTAACAAAAGATGGAAGAACTCAAATACAGGGAATTAATTTTTTTTAGGAGTTAGTTTTTGTGTGTTTATACATAAGTGTGTATATAATTATGACATCAAATAATATCACGTATAAATAATACCCCTTTGTAAACACTAGGCCTGGGACTTAATCTCTAAAAGAAAGAAGAAAAAGATTTTTAACTACAGATTTCCTTAAATAGATTCCTGAAGTGCAGAATATTGTTCTATCACAGTGTAAAGCACTTAATAGAGGAAAAACTACTATTACTTTACAACCTCCCTAGATATTTAGCCTATTCACTACATTATAAAAAGTCTAAACACTTATAAATATTTTAAAGACAAATTAATTTCTTTTGCATGAAAAAAAATGTAAATAATACATAAGATTTTAAGGGAGAATCCACGAAAGCCTTTACTTAAAGAAGGTCAAGAGAGCAGGAGATATGACCACTTAATGTGTTGCAATGCAGAAATTATACAATCTGACATATCTCACAACAATAATAATGAAAAAAATATGGCATACTCTTTACTCCTGCAGACCAGAGGACTTTACTGATTTACTGACAGAGGCAAATTATCCAATAAACTCATAATTAAGGACAGCACACTCTCCAGAAGTCCATAGCGATATGTATTGCTAAAAAAAATACATTGTGTCAGTTTTAGTAATAACAGCAATCCTTTTCTGCTCCTGATATATACATAGACTTTGATGGCAAATTCAAATGCAAAACAACTTGCATTTAATAAAAACCACCACTCATTATTTCATGAGAATGTTCCACAGTACAAGTCTCAAAATATAAACTTTAAATTAATAAATAATGGCTAGAACTTAGAGTGGCAATGCTTTATAGTTTCAGATTTTGGTTCCCGTTTATTTTTGACACCCAACATACCCATAAATCAATAATCCTATGCTTAAAATTGTTAAAGTTTTGTTAACAAACATGTAATATTGTTAGTGCTTGTTTGAAACCTAAAGAAATTGTCTAGACATAAATATGATAAACATAAAATAAATGTTAAATTCTCACATTAATTTAAAAATCTAATATTTATGGTACAGATTCCTAGGAATTCAAATCAAACTTTGATCAGTGAACCTTCTAATGAATAATTAACTGAATCTCAAACCAGAAATACAGTAAGTCCTGAATTTATGCTGAGGTTACGTCCCTGAAAATGCAGCACAAGCGGAAATTACTTAAACTGAGTTAGACCACCTGCCCATTACCTACAGCCGAACACAATCAAGTTTGTCGGCCAGCAGCGTTGGGGCACCATTTGAGTTTCTCACGATAAACAGTGAAATTACAGCGTGAGAAACAAGTCCCAACTACTTATATTATAACAGGATAATTTTAAAACCTCTAATTCGAAGAATTCATCATTTCCCAAAATTAAACAAATTGTTTTATGTGCTTTACAGCCCAGATAGTTTGAAATAGTCAAAATGTTAATCAAAACATTGTATTTCCCAGACATCCATCACACCCTAGTAATACGAAATTATTGTGATTAACTGGTTGGTAAATTTTGCGGGAAACCAAGATCCAAGCAGGTCCATGTGGATTTGTTCTTTAACTGTGCCTGTTAAAGTCATACCAACCTTAACGCTCCTTTCTGTCTGCTTGTGCACAGTGCTCTAGTTCAAGTGTGATGTGTTTGTGTGTGTGTGTATGTGCACATGCCTGAAAGAGTAAAAGGCAAATGGGAAGGTAGGAGTGGCAGAAAGTGGGACATCCTGTAACTGTTCTGTGTCTATGACAATCGTCTCAACCTAGAAAGAACAGTGGTGATGCGCCGGCAAAAGCAAACAGAAGGGGAAGAAAACAAACAGCGAAAAAAAATGAGTAGGGGGGCTACGCAGTTACCCAAGGGCACACAGCCTTTCTTGCCACGTGTCTAGAGTAGGACCAGCGCTCAATACATTAAAAGCATTCAGACAGTAGATGGTGGTTGTTTTATTTATCAATCTCTATCTCCATTCCTCTTGCTGTGATGCCAGAGTTGCATCACACTGCAAAAGCCTATCCTACATTATCTCTCTCTCACATGAGTCACCATCGCCACTTTGCTGCTAGGATGCTGATCAGCAGACAGAATGGCTGGCAGGCGAAATGAAACACATCTAACCTGTGTATCGCTGATGTCGTTTAGCTGCCAGATTAGAGAGAATATAAATTATATAGTGTTAGCTTACATGCACTTTGAATCAACTAGGTTTTAATGTATAAACTTTCCAGCATGGTTATTTTAATCAGAAGCTTTCTTACATTTAACAACAGAAATACATAACAAACAACGTAGACATGTGTTGTTAAGAATTGTGTGTTTGTTTGTAACATGTGGTTAATCACCCTTTCATAAAAGTCAGTGAAATGTTGCTTTAAAATTAAAATATTTACGTTGAGTGAAACAGAAGTTATGAACGAGACTCACAGTCTGCACTGAATATGTAAAGATACAAAGTTGTTTAGCGTGTCACAGATTTTAATTTATGGGTCATTTGTGAGAGAAAATAGCTAATTTTTTGGAAGGCACGGTAGGAACACAAAACAAGAGAAATACAATTATCATAAACACAGAAAACACTTAACGTTAAAATAAACATGTGAAGCAATAAACAATTAAAACTAAACATAATTTTTGCATTCCTAACCGTCATCCTGTTACCACTGGAGTTTAGAAGTTGAGACATACTTGTAAATGAGTGTTACATCCAGGAGGTACATTTATTTCCATAAATATTAAACAGAAACATACACAGTGTGGGTTTAACTATTCAATGTCACTGAGTGAAAACCATACAATTTATGTACAGAAAAATGTCTTGTAACACTTATAAAATCCACAGTAAAATAAATAGTTTTAATATTTTCCGCGAGAAACAGCACTTTATAATCTACGTCAAAAAATACACAATAATTCTAAAGGTAACAGAACAATGATATTGTAAAAGCTGTTAATACACTACTATACACTACACATTGTAAACGGAATATTACATTTTGCCACACTTTTGAGCTGCTTTCTTCACTTGCATCTTTTTCAGCTATGCCATTTTAATGTAGTCTAAGGCAGAGGTTACATCTTTCACTGTGACATCTGTTTTCACTTCCGGTGCTTCAACTTCATTTTCAGAGTTGTCTGGTACAGGATTTAATACAAGCTGTTGTAACTCTTCATTTGTGAGCTATTCTATGACAGCATGCAGGACCTCGTCAATGTTAACAGTTTTGAGATTGCCGAATCAGCTCTTTTAACTATGTTGATAACGTCCATGTGTTCATCTACAGTGGAAGTAGCATCTTCAAATCCCTTTAAATTACTTACATAATCAGGCCACAGTTTCCCACATGTCAAGTTGAGGCACTTTTGAGTGAACTCAGTCGATGCATTTTCAATATTCTTGAGAGCATGAAAGAAGATGTAGCCATGCCAGTACTCCTCACCATCTGTACATTCAAGCAGCTGTTGGAAAGTACAACATAAATAATACACTTTAATAGAAGCTGTGATGCATGGGTCCATTGGCTGCATGATAGCTGTGGTTTTTGGAGGAAGAAAAACCATTTTCACATTTTCATGAATTTCTGCCACTTCAGAATAGGAAAGGGGGGTTTACAAAGAGCAGTGCCGATGAGAAGTATAATTTTAAAATCAAGGTTCTCTATTGAGCAGTAATTTTTTCCATACAGGGATGTCAAACAAGTCAAACCAATCCCTCAACATAAATGCAGTTAACCAGGCCTTATTGTTCACGCTTAATATAAACAGCAGATGCTCTTTGGAGTAACCTTTCAAAGCTCGCAGTTTGGTTGACTTAGTTATCAGTTGGGGTTTCATTTTACAGTCGCTGCATTCCACTAATACTGTCAGTGATCCAGCTTTGAAATCAGGCAAAGTCCTTTCTTCTTCGGCGATGCAGGTTCTTGCCGGCAATTTTTTCCCGTAAAATTGATTCTATTTGCACTAAAAACTTGTTTTAGCATTTAGCCACCTTCTGAAGTTTGGGAATAAATTCCGTTGCTGCACTGATGTTGGAACTTGCTACCTCGCCTGTCGTTTTGATGTTGTGAAAATTAAACTTGACCTTAAAATGTTGAAACCACCCGTGGCTGGCAGTTAACACTTCACCCTTACAGCTGAAGTGTCTTCAACATTTTTCATTCCCTGATTGTACAAAGATAGAGCTTTGTATTGAAACAGCACTAAATACACAAGTTGTAACATAACAGGCCTAAGAGTTATCAGCCTATAAAAAGGATATTTTTTATGTAATTTTTTTTATTAAATTCCAAAGGTGACAGTGTATTGTGGGAAGGAATCACATATAATTTTTATAAAAGAAATTTAAAATTCAGGTATAGAATTATGAATTTAATTATAGCCATATGGCTGAAGGGCGAAGGCAGCATAGCTTTGTTTGAACAAGGGTACCCAATGTATACCATATTTGGTCAGGGGTAGAGGCATAAATTTCTTTTGCATGTTTAACTTTTGTTTGGCCTCTGCTGTATTAAGAAGCGTTTTGGAGCATGGTAAACCATTGGTTGACACTATAGTTGTATGGCAGTGTTGGTGAATGGTGGGTGAGGACTGTAAGACTAACATGTATGCCTTATAAGGCAACAAGCATGGGCCAAGCCTGTGATTGGCTAGCTGAGTAATGCACAGTAGTGGTCACATGGTCAGGCGAAAAGACCATTGCCATGCGAGAGAAATCATCGCAACGTTGCCAAGGACAGTCATGCAAGCGGGCTGCGGCCCAACTAATAAATGAAAAGATAGGGAGTGGCAAATGTACCACGTGTGGGCAACACCAGGATCTAAATTTATTGTAATTATGAACCAATTTCAAATTTCGGACTAATCTTTATCTACTAAATTTCTTCCGCCCGCGCATGTAGGTCTTTGGTGCAGGATGCTTCGGCATTTCACTTCATAAATTATAGGCAGCGTGCAGTTTTTTATCTTTTCTTCCAGGCGAGACTTTCTCGAGTATACACTTGTGAATAGAGTAATGGTTTTTTTTTGTTATATGATGGTGAAAGAACGGAATAAAAACTGAAATGAACTACAACTCTTACATTTCAAGGGTAACTTAAAACTGATCCTGTAAAATTACTGGCGGAGCTAGTTGTGGCAAATAACTTTACCATTCAGTAAAAGTTCAGTTAGTTCATCATCAAATACACCCCCTCGCGAGGGCGTGGCTGGAAGGGTCGCTGTTCGGCTCCAGTCGAGGAGCCTGAGTTCCAAGGTTAAGCAACACAAGAGGAGCTAATGTGACAAAGTCAGTTGTGTTGGTTTAGTGATTCAATCCAAACTCTAGCAACTTCTCCATTTTCTCCATTGTATTATGATGTTTATAACTCATCTTTGTTGCACTAACAGATGAAACGTTCAGTACGTCAATCTTAATTTAATTTGTGTTTTCTTGAATTGTTCGAACTGTGGTAGGTGGTAGAGCTAACACTTTACTTATGTCCACAGCCCTCTAGCCTGTGTCAAAATGTCACAATACAGTGAACCCATAAAATTGACTAAGTCACAGGTTTTTCTACATCAGGCCGGCCTCCATAGCGTAGTCAGGTGTCCGTGTACTGTGCGATACGCCTTGGGTTTGAATCCCGGCTCGGGCATGGATGTTGTGTTCTTTTACCACTCACATCGGCTCTTGAAAACAACATTGTTAAAGGGGTGTAAAACCCTCTCACCAACTTTCCTACATCGCAATGTGAAGCAATGATTTTTAAATTTTCTTTTTTATTGTCCGGAACAATTTGTTTTGCAACCCTGAATTCATTGCACATACCAGAACAAAATAATTTTCCGTTTATGTGTCATTGTAACCCGTAGTTACCGTCATTTCACAAGTACCACACTAAAATGTTTGTTTACGACACATGTGCATGCCTGGATCGCAGGGCGAAGAGGGAGGAAAGATTAAAAATGAAGTGAAAGGTCGACCTGTTGCATGGCATCTTTACTTGTTAGGAAAATTTTACCACGTGTAACTTGTCAGATATTTACTGTGGGATTATTTAAGGCCAAGTAGCGATGGACGACTACATTGTAAAGTTTAATACTGTTCTAAAATATAATGTGATGAATTTAAATCCAGCAGAAACAATTTTTGTGCATCTTTTAACCAAGAAATAATTAATTATAAAATAATTAAATTTTTTTTTAAAATTCTGTCCGAGTTATCCGAAGTCCGGGACATCGAGGTCCGAGTTATCGAGGGTTTACTGTATAATTTCAGAAAGTCCGAGAAGAAACATCGGTACAACCATTGCATTAAATTGTTTAGGGGGTTAAAAACCGCCCCGCACCCTACGGCCACGTACGCGAGAAAGAAAAATTTAGTAGAACAGAATTTTTGTCCGAAAGTAATTTAACACATTATTTAAAATAGAGAGTTCCGGCCACGGATGCCTCTAACGCACGGTACATTTTACGCTCTATCACATTTATATAGTCTTCTTCGGAGTCACGACTTTTTCTCTTACCCGAAGATGGAGGCAGGCTTGCAGGAAAAAGTATCGAGGTCACTGCGCACTTTGCCGCGATTGGCTGGCTCCGAGCACGTGACACCGGTAATTTCCCCTGTCTGTGTGCTACACCCAACACGACTGACAAAAACTGGGCCACAAAAGATTGCCATATATGGGCACAAAAACTGAAAACTCAAGGGCGAGCACACATCACCTAACTGTAGCCAAATATGGGCATAAAAACTGGCACGGAGCACAACAAGGGCACAGCTGTGCCTCCTCCACCTGGCCCTCTGGCCATAGCTATTACCATTATACCCTAACTTGAAATTAAATAATTACACAATAATATACCATAAACTTTTCTCCATAAGAACAGTTACCTTTAACTATTATTATTAAATTAAAATACAAAAAAATGTAATTTAAAGCAAAAGAAAATAATATATAAATGGAAGTCTGCAATGTTACAAATTGTCCAATACATTGCAATTCATGGTCTTTAAGAACTGTTTTTAACATTTTTGTGCCTTGCTTTTGGTTGTTTTTACTACCATTTAACTCTGTAGAAAATGATTAAAATTTTATTGCAATATAATACGACAATTTGTGTAAGAATAAGGCTGTAAATTATGTGTTCTATGATGCAATTTACATACATAAAATTAAATTTTAAAATTTGTAGTGTTAAAATGTGTTCACATATGTCTGTACACTGACCGAGGATTGTTAATAACAGTACCGTTTTTATTCGTGTATACAAGGAAAATAATTTTTGTACCTTTGGAACTTTGTAGGAGGGTAGAGTAACTATCAGGCTAGCAGCTGGCTGCTGCCCCTACGCTGTAACATACAGACGTAAAGTATTTTTCAATGTACACATCTTGTGTGAGATGCGTGTGGTCACATGCAGTGTTTACATTGCTGTTGTGATGAGACTGTACCGGATGACCTTGACTACTTCCGCTCGTAACCTCCCTAGCTTATCTCCAACGATCATTTCTTATCTCTCTCACACGAGCACGCACATTGGCTGTCGCCAGCCAGACGAAAACTTTTATGTGATAGAAGGGTGCCTTGGTGCCAGCTTCTAGCACAGAGATAAAAAAAGTATCAGCTATAAGTAGCATAAAATATAGGTAAAGATCTGACTGCCTACATTGTTTGACATTCTTTTATAGTCTTCCACACTAGCTTAATTTTCGCACTGCACGCTCCTGTAACTTGTTACAATAGTTATGTACAAAACAGCATTTATTGCAGCCTCTTTTGGTTGTAGAAATGATAGTGTACTAATTTCTTCGCATTTCTTGTGATTAATGACTGATTTCCCCACCTCCCCGGGCGCTCCTCGATAACACGGACAAATCGTAACAAAAACAGCTTCTTCCCCCTTTTAATCCGAGTTATCGAGAGTTCACTGTACTTCCATTTTTGTGAATAATGAGACACAGATGCTCTGTCAATTAAAAAATACCCTATTTAGATGTTTAGAAGCCATAGTATATAGTAAAAATCTTAAATTGTAGTGAACTGATACTGTACTACAAACACTTAAACAGTGTGCTAAAGTTGACAGCAGCACATTCAAAACTCTGCCCAACGCAATGATGTCACAGCAACTGAAGGGTCACAAAGCTTTGTGGAGGGTAAGCAGAAACTGCTCTCAGGGTAGGAAGGAGAAAATCACACTAGCAGACATAGGTGGGTATGTGCATTAGAATCAGGCAGCATCTGTCATAGCATATAAGGCAAAGCACATGTTATCTTAAAGTATGTAACATAAATAAAGGTAAAACTATTTTACAGTTCTTGAATTATATATGGTGTTTTGTTAAACCTAAGAGGTGTGGGAAACCTAGAAAAAAATGTTATTCTGAATCAGTGACTACTTATATCACAATATGGGTACTCAAACGACAGTGACGTTAATCCAGAATGACGTAAAGTGGTACGACGTAAATCGGGACTGTATCTGTAGAGATAAGTGAGTAAACAGGGGGTATGGCAACATTGTCAGACATGGCCACTAACCCACATGCACACACACATGCAATCAGATGTCTTGCTTGGTCATGCACAGAGTGGCGCCACATCTCGCCATCAGCAAATAGAAGGCGTATCATTAGCACTACCAGTTGGTAATGTATTATACTATAACGTACTATACTTTTGGTTATTTCATACACAAATTTCACTTTACTCATCATCAATTATGAGGTCTATGCTATTTTGATGATTTAGTGTGTTACAGTCAGTTACAGTTACCACAACCCCAGTAGTAAGAAAGTAAATAACATGCTGCATAAGAAGAACCATGTCTACCACATATTTTCTAATATATACTTAGTTTATATTTATTTAGGTACCTTATTTACCCATATACCACCCACCCCCATGTAAGTCCAGTACCACACATTTTCAACAGTCTCTCAAAAAAAACTATTCATTATAGAGATCCAATTTATTGCCATTTGTTCAAAAATTTAATAAAACATAATAAAATATAAATTGTATTAAATATGTGGATGATGTCTTAAGAATAAAATAGCACCCAAGAAGTATACATGATACTCTGTGAAGGCAAGCTGCACAGTATGCAAATGCTCTGAAGCCACAGAGACAGCTGTCAGTACTTATTGAGCATTCTCTGGTATGGCTCATTCTAGCGCAGCAACAAAATACTATCTCGGTTTTGGTACTCCGCGCTTAGATGCTCACTCATCGGACTGGGCAAGTCGAGCTTAAGGAAAAGTGTCTAGGTGAATGCAGGCTTGTACAACATGGCATGGATTGATGTGCCGAAAGCTCGGCATGTCCCAGCTGGCCGGTAGTTGCCACAAGCTGAACACACGGCCGTTGCTTAGGCTGACAGTAATTAGCAGGTGTTGCGTATTTATTGCAATGTAACATAATATATAATCTGATATTAAAGGGTTTCATACATATATTTCCATTATAATGTATTCTTACAGCAGTCTATAATGTATGATGTACCCGATTTTTCTAGCCTTATTTACCCAAAAACCCTGAGAAACTAAAAAATAGCAGAATTTTTTTAGGCACCGTATCTGTTAAACTCGATTAACAGTATTGGCAGATCAGTGTATCTGAAAAATTTGGGATCGGCGTAGCTCTAGTTTACAGCACTAGTGAGGGAAAATATGAAGTGTGTATAAAGGAGCACCATAATAAACGGCAAGGAAACTTGAGTTTAAAAAAAAAACATCCAACCAACAGCATCATCCTATATTATTCCTACATGCAAAAGTCTGAGTCTACACCACCTGGAATTAAACCCAGATAATCTTGTTGGGAGACGAGTACTCTAGCCACTGCAAAAAACCACTCATAATCTAAAGAGTAAACATGAATGAATTTTAAACATTATATTTTATACAGAAAACATTTCAGTATAAAAATATGTAACTCATGACATAATCAAATAAAACTTTGAAAAAGAATTGCTTTGTATTTTTTATGAATAAACTCTATTCTAAACAATGGTAGAGTGTGTCGAATATGCACATTTTATCTACCGTTTTTACGTTAAAAAAATATTTGTATGAACTATATATTAATTACGAAGATTTTTTAAGTGTTGAAGATTTCTATTTCAGATAAAAATCTAGGAAAACATAAACTTGTTACGCTTTCAAAAGTTTAAAATATTTAGTACAACCTTAATTGTGAGAATGGTTACTTACAAAAAAGTATTTAAGCTTTTAGTTACTATGTTGGCTGTAAGAAATAACTAGGTACATTTTGAGTATAAAAACATTCAGCTTAAGTGAACGGATTCTGTTAAATTACATAATGATTTAAAGTATTATAACACACCAAAATAATTCAGATTCATAAGGTACTACTAAAAATTTTATGGGTGTACCATGAGCAAAATGTTTGAAAAATTGTTATGTTACTAATAAATGCATGCACATACATGCAAGCATGCACGCATATTCATATATAACGTATACATGTGTGCATATGTGTACATACATAGAAACACACATATATGTATGCACACCTTTACACAGTATATATATTATATACATAACATGCACTACACCATTTACACATTATATACATAAAGTACATATAAGCGCATATACATGAAAATAAACAAAACTAACTGGTTCCTGAGTAATCTGTTGAAGTCTATATACATAAAAAAAATTTGGTAGTACTATGCCATGAAGTACATATTGGGTAATTAAACTAAAACATTTAAGGAATTTTTATATTAATGACAGAGGTAATCACCCCGAAATATTTTACTTACATTATCAAATGTGTAGGCCTCTTATTCCTCCTTTAAGAAATTTAAGCACCAATTGTGAAGTTAACATATGAACGATTATGAAAATATTAATGTAAGTTGCTAGTTAGAACTTCCACATCACCCTATGAAGTTTGTCATTACAACAATGAAATTCTCTGTACATGCTTCTATATCACAAGTGATCATGTCACACTTACATGTTCCTGATAAACTGATTTTAATCTTGTATATAACAGCTTTGCCTATTAACATTTTAAGTTTCTAGCAAATGCAAAATTTGTTTCATGCAAGTGACCCAGAGGTATTTGTAGCACATTTATCCATTGCATTTTTATTTTCACTGTTCGAACGAACAGGCTTACAGGCAGCAGCAGTAATGACTGTGTCTGAAGATGGAGGGCAGGGAACTGTCGGAGCATTGATTTCATCACCTGGCAAAACAATAACACCACTGTTCGTAGTAACTGTAGGTGATGTGCCTGTACTTGTACAGCTGCGGCGGCGTCCATCACTATTCTCGTAAGTGGGAGACTTCACGTCGAACACAGACACATCACTCTCTGTATCTGACTCGACCTATGTTAAAAGCAATAATTTCATTAAAATCTTAAATGTTATTCAGTTCTTATGGTTTGCACAGTATATATCTCCATAAACCAAACCAGACATATAAACTAAATATTGCTGAATAATTTCTGTAAAATACTACACAATCTTAAACTGATTCCTTGAGAATGTAAAATTTTTTTGGAGACTGCAGGTAAACCTTATTTTAGTATTATTCACACTCAAAATGGACTGGTAAATTAAAAGACCCACTAGTTAATAGGTAACATAAATATATAAAAAGATCTGAAAAAAATTAAGGTAAATCTACAGCAACCTACTATTCTCTAGCACCATACACTTATACTAAATAATGACTACAGAACAATTCAGGTTTCTGCATTACATATGTTATTTTAGATCCAGGTAGATAAAAATAGATCACCTTAAATGACAAAGTGTAAGGGAAATTATTTTGCTTAGATGCATAGTAAGGTAAATAATTTTAATTCAATTATAGATATTTGAAAATTTATATCAATTTAAAAAGTTGTATTAATTTAACTACGAAATGCTCACGCAAAATATTTTAAACACTATGGAAAATAATATTGTCCAAACTATACAAGGTTTAACTTAGTCTAAGCAAAGAATATGAATTTCTTTCTCGTCACTTCAATAAGATTGGATTATTTTTATATTACTTTTTTTAAATTCTAAAGAGAAAAATGTGAAAAATGCTATTATGATGAAAATTTTATGTAACTTGCACTACAGTACAAGCATAGCATTCGAATATTTAATGTACAGTTGGGCTGCAATCAGTCAAATAAAAGGTTTTATATTCTTAACTAGCTTGCCTGGTTGCAGCCTAAATATACATTAAAAGTTCAACTGTAATGCCTGTACTGTAGTGCAAGGTAAATAGAATTCACACTATGATCACAAATCTACACATTTATTCTCAGAATTAAGAAAGAGAGAAAATTGAAATAATTCAACAAGTGGGGTGATACTCCACATTAAGCAGGTGGTAATTAACACAAAATCTCTATGAACCAACTTTCTTCTTTACTAATAAAATCAGAGAGGACCATGGGTTGACAAATAGTTCTATCACACCTTGGGTCTTAGTATTTTTAGGTTACGATTAATTACCTCATGTGATGCAAAAGGCTGCTTCATTGTCAGGGCCTTACTTACGTCAATATGATTGATGTAACACTAGTTCTGCCTAGGTTATTTGCCCACATAAAAATGCATCCTGATTCTTTTGTAGCAGCTCTGGCAGTCTGAGACAGCTACCTCCTAACTTCAGGGTAGGTTTCCTTGTTTTTTTTAAGAGTTTCTCAAATACATCAGTAATGTGCAGCCATAATTACCTGGCCCCGAAGTTTAAGAGGCATTAAGCAAGATAATGTAAGATATAATTTCAGTTGTGGCCCCCTCTTCAAGTCTGACTTATTCATAATGTAAGTAAATCATCGGGACTGGAAAATTATCAGATCCAGCTGCTAGGAACCAATCTTGCACGCTGTTTCAGTTAACCACTGGCTCAATTAAGCCTACACACATAACAAAAGTTTACTTACATCAACCTGGGATAACTATTTAACTTGCCAGTCTCTATAGTCTAGTCAGTTGGTTCCAGTCTGCAGTGTGAGAGGTCCTGGGTTCAAATCTCAGAATGGGCATGGATGTTTACATCATTTTCTTAGGTTAAGATAGTGTGTAAGCCGTCCCTTACTAAGCCTAACAACATAAAATCTGGGGACTTAAATAAACTCTTAAAAGTAAATAAAAATATATTTTACTGAAAGTTTGTGGATTGAGCACAAACTACTGGGCAACTTGCTGGTGAGGACAATTCTTGTGTACACGAAACTGCTAACTCTATATTAACTACTTGCAGCACTCCAAGTCAAGTTTTGAAAGAGCACCCCAAAATATGTGTCAAGGTTTGTTGTCGGGTTTGAGAAAATAAAACGTCAAGCGTAGTTTTCTCAGGCTGATTATTATTTCACTCAGATGTACACAAGCATACACACCTGAACATGGCGGCAACTCAGCTGAGTGTATCAAGTACACACATACGAGTAGTACACAACTAGTCAAATGAGCCTCTGAACAATTTGCAATATTCAACAATTTGTAATAAATTAAGTCCCAAAAGATATTCATTTTTTTCAGCTACGTAAATGTCATGCTCTAGGCTGAAGTCACTCTCCTCTTACTCTTTTCTTGCGTGGTCTTGCTTGCTATGGTGGTTAAACAGCACTCTTTACCACCTTTACTGTCTGGTGATTGCTGGGAGTACGGCCCTGCAATGACTGACAAACGACAGTTATTATCTGTATCAATGACCATTTGACAAGGAAAAAGTTTCAGGCTCCCATCCACCAATATGACAATCTAATCTTGCTTTACTGAATGCGACTATAGGAAAATTAGGGCTGGCACTCTGGTAATTAGTGACCTTAGCTCTTCAAGGTCGGTGTTTACAAGTTTCCCCAAGGCATTTTGCATTCACCTGCTTCTTGCTGCAGGCTCCTCCCTTGTTAATACTGCTGCTGTTGCCATTGTTTAAGGTAACAAGTTCTCAGGAGCGCTGGCTGTCCACAAGCCAACAGTTGGGCTATCTTGCCATGCAGCTATGGACAGCTGTTGCACAAACTCTTGACACAATGTCCTCTTATCTCTTTAGTGTCTTCTTCTTGCTATTCTCATGCTCGCCTTCAGTCAGTGTTACTGTTGGCACTTCCCTTGCCGACTCCAGCTCAAGTGCTCAGGCAAGAGCATACATATTTAATAATGTGAGGCAAAGCCAAGTACACCATATACTATACCCCTGTGACAGCTGTACATCAATGAAGAAGCCAACAGCCACGTCTCAGACCTAGTCAGAACACTCTTCTAAAGACAGTGTCCTGCAACAGCTCCAACACTGACGCCCCTGGTTGCTGTGTGCAACTTCCCAGTTGGGGGGAGGCAATTGGTGCAGTGGCTAGAACACTTGCCTCCCACAAAGGCGATCTGGGTTTGATTCCTGATGGGTCAGTCTCCTGATTTTCGTACGGGTGACTCGTGCCAGATAATGCCATTGGTTGGTGGGTTTTCTTGGGGATCTCCTGTTTGCCCCACCCCTTCATTCCGACACTGCTTCATATATTGTATTACCACTCATCATAACGGATGAGCATAATTGAGACAACCTTCCCGACCCTTGATGAACTGGCCCCAGCACTGACCAACTGCCTGGTGCACTCTGGTGGCATGACCACTCCTTATTGTGATCATCTTATATTGCTACCTACTTCCTAAATGTTAATCAGCACTTGTCCTAAAGACTATTATCTTCATGTGGCTGGAGTTGTGAGTAGAACCAACAATAGTGTGTGTCCATCTTGGCCAGCAAAGAAGGGAAGAGTTTAAGTATTTAAGATCATGAGGTGCTGCCACATCAAACTGTAAACGTTCTGAAAACTCTTGTTTCCGTCCTCGGCCGAATAAAATTACTGGAGTTTTTACATAATGGCTTGTATCAGAAACTATAAAATTCTTAAACTCTTCAATCTAAAAGTTTGCATATCCAGCATTCAACACCTAAGTTTAAACAAATCCAATTTCAACACATATTAACACAATATTTACCACACTAAGATTGTTTTTGCCCATGTCGAACCAATGTAATTACAAAAAAAAATTGTTTTTAATTCAATCTGAAACTTGTAATATGCTGATGTTTTCTTTATACAACTTATTCTTCTTTCCCCACAATGTTACCAGAACGAATAAATTAATTCAGTTTGTGCTGGGCATGAATAGCCTTCAACGATTTATGTGAAGATTCACCCATTGTGCATTGTTTACAAGAGACTGCAGATCGTCAGCTATATTTATTGTGCAAATTGACAGTGGCGTTGTACAGACTGTATCGGTACATGACGTAATTTGGCGACGCTCGAGGCAATTCAGACATTGTGAGGTATCGACAATCAATATGTATTATTCTTAGCAGCTATGTTTTCAACACTTTCATGTTAACAGAAGCCTTTACGTACCTTATATTCCACTTGAAATATTTTACGATGTCCTATATAAACATGACTTCTTCACCATAGGCATATTGTGGAATAAGCAGAGACACAGGTGCAGACAGTGCAGCTAGCCTCGCGCTACACCAGCGCGCACAAGTGAGTGTTACCGAACATCAAGAAATTGTTTCCGAGAGTTTTGTGTTGAGTTGTTGCATTTGCGATATGTGATTACTGCTTAATCATCTTTTCTTCCTTTCGTCGTTAATGCTTCTTCTTCAGGATAATGTAATTTTGCCTCTTTCTGGATGAGTGTTGATCTAATGTAGTCTGAATTAGTTTTCCCCCTGGTGCTCTCCATCACCATAATCATGGTGCGTTCATAATCATCTGTCAAACCACTCAGCATACTAACCCCTATAAATTCATCATCAATCTTGGCATTTATTGCCTCCAGCTTCTGTGACGATAGGATTTCATTTAGATATTTTTCCATACAGCTGAAATCTTTTAGTTGTATTCTGAATAGTTTCCGAAGCACTGATAACCACCTTGTTAACCCCTTACCTTCGTAGGTTTTTTCCAATTTTGTCTAAACCTCTATTGACATCTTGCAGCTCTTCACTACTAGGCATATCTTCGATTTCACTTTCTTGTCATTGCTTTCATCCGTCTCTTCGCCAGTAACACAGGGCCTCAAGTCCTTTGCAGTGAGGCACATTTGCCTTCCAAATTTCCATGAACTGTAATTATCAGTCCCCTGGAGTTTCTTTATGTTGGGTAACAAACTTATTTGGTTTTCCCTCACTTTACTCCTGGCCATAAATTCTGCTTCACATTAACAGGACATTTTGGACACTTAAATAGCACGCGCGCTATCCATTTGTAAACACTGTAGCAACTCGTGGAACTTTTGCGTCCCTGATAAACACGCATGCCAAAAACACTCATTTTTGACTCAGTTTATGTTCCGGGGCCCATAACCTGTTGGCGCGAATAAGGAGACATACTGACAAAATGACCAGTCACAGTTTATACCAATTTACTAGCAGAACTACAAAGAAAGATGCACACAGAGTGCCATCTTGGCTGCGACTACTACACATGTCAAAATAAAGATTTGGGATTGACATATTTTTGTATACAAACACAGTTTTTATATTTAGAAATGGGACGGTTCCATTTTTCTTACAATTCTCGATTCTCCCCATATTTTTCTTGGAGCTTCGATTCTCGATTACTTCAATTCTAAGTAGTTATGAAAAATTTAAATTTTAAATGGCTTCAGTTCATTAAATAAAGCTGAAGATGATAATAATTTGAAATCACTACTTAAATTATTTTTGAGTTTGGTTTCCGTACTTGCTACTCGTAAATTGTTCACACACACACAATTTTATAATTGCACTTAACATTTAGGATAGTACTATTTTTTTTAATAGTGGCAGCAAGATAGCCTAGTGAGAATTAGTACACGTAGATGGGTAGTAAACAGAGCCGTTTGAAATATAGACAAATAGGAAAATCACTCCCAAGACATATTTTCTTATAATTAACAATGGACGTTTTATAGATACAGGTAAATCGTTAAAATTTTTTAGATACTAAAGACAAATGTGAATAATAAAAAGAAAAGCATAATCTATAGCACACTAAGAAACTAAAGTTACATAAGGAATGTAACATATTCAACATTACAATATGCATATGTTGCAAAAGAACTAACTTAAATATGTTTTCATATTATTATAATACAGGCAATGAACCCACAGATAACCTCGCACGTGACTAGGCACAGTGTATAGGCAGTTACAAAAATTCGAGGTTAATCTGGAGGAGAGTGAAACTTCAACTCGAGTTGTTTAAATAGTC
This sequence comes from Medauroidea extradentata, assembly GCA_003012365.1. Taxonomy (NCBI): domain Eukaryota; kingdom Metazoa; phylum Arthropoda; class Insecta; order Phasmatodea; family Phasmatidae; genus Medauroidea; species Medauroidea extradentata. The sequence continues at coordinate 42,444 of PNEQ01040742.1, read as the reverse complement.
GTTCGACTGAAATATACTTGCATCAAAAAAGCAAATCGAGTGTATTGCTTGAAGCATTCAATTACAACCTGGCTAACCTCTGATGACAATTCAAGAATACCTACTTAACTTCTTTGTGTCTGTCAAGTAGATGACGTGGCAACTCCAGAATTGTTGGATCTGGCAACACTGTCATGCTAGTCCACCAAGCCTGCCGCCATCAGCACGTCAGCTATTCTGTGCTCGTATTTAAATTTTTCTGAGAGAGATGTGGTTTCTTTGTGAACATGTTTATTAATTAACTTTGAGACATTAAATAAAAATTGCAAGCAATTACAATACTGGTATATTGGATTGTAATTACTGTGTGAAACTTTGCATCCCAAAATTGAACGTGCCATCGAGCTGTTTGTGTATTTGTGTGTTATGCAAGTGCCATACAGTTTTGTCTAAAATGGAATGTTAATCTCAGCAGTTAGGCCTTATTACATTTCTCTAAATTTTAATGTATTTTGTTCAATGTGAATTTTGTTTGTGCATCCACATGAGTGCAAGGTTTTAATTTTATGTGCATTTCATTTGATTCTAAGCCTATTTTGTTTATGTCTCTTGGTACCAGGCAATTTTCTACATGTGAGAACAAAACGTTACACATTACATGAATTAAAAATGCAGATTAATTTTAATGTTATATGAATTAAATTGCAAGTAATTTATAGTATATTTATTGCATCAGTGGCTGACAAAAATGATTTATCTATTTAAGTGATGAATCGTCAAGGTTAATGAATAGGAACAGCATGTGTCTAGGATTTAGAAACTGACTAGTAAGTTTGTTTTCTTATTGAATGCATTTTGAAACCGTTGTTGCAAATTTAATGAATACATTAAAAAAAACTTTTAATGCTAGTTTATTATTATTGTTGTAAACAAATTGTAACGTTCCTTCAAGGTTAGTGTCTTAGGAAATATGTACAGCAACTTAGATTGCTGTGGTCTCTGATTCGCATAAATATTGTTTCGTGAAAGACGTAAAACTTAAATAGCGGTACCCTATCCAACCAAAAAAAAATGTACCTATTCCTATGGAAATATCTTATCTAAGTAAATAAATGACAATATCGAGACAATCAAAATTTAAAGAAATTAAATTTTTCCTCTATAGTTTCTTCCGATACCAGCAGGAATAGGGGGAATCAAGAAATTGAAGGATTGAATATCCGATCCCTATTTATATTCTTACAAAAATACCTATAATACGCCATAAAGATTTAATGTTCAACAATTTTCGGGTCTCCAGAATCAGCCATGCAACATTTACACTGACATTACCCCAGCCAGGATGAGCAGCAGATTGCTAAAAAAGTAATGTTGCTGACCCGTGCCACCCTTAGGGACCAAGGAGGAAACCTCGTTATGTATTGTTAGGTGCAAATGAAAAGAAGGAAAACTCTTTCTGTAACCATTTCACTTCTGCTCAAACCAACACCAAAAGTATTCCCAACACATCATTATAAAGAAAAAAATGAGTGACAACGTTAAGCATCTGCAACTTACAACACTTAAAATATTACTAATATATAATTTACTCAACATGTCACTAACAAAATATCATTAGATACATAAGAAACACTTGAAGGTAAACATAAATAAAAATAATTCATTTGGCCTATATAAGGCCCACCTCACTTAAAAATTAACAATATTTATCCTTGGACAATGGTTTAGATACTACGTCCGATATCATTTGTTCTGTAGGTAAATAACTCAGGGTTTTTTTTATTTTTTTTACTTTAGATGTGTTCACTCAGGAAATGATTGTGAATGTCTACATGTTTGGACCTGCGACAAACATTTTTTTTAAAAGACAAATTGTGTCCTTTTTGTCCCAATTGATGATAGACATTCCAACCTCCTTGGGTTGCAAATCTTTCCTCAATGCCCTCTAAGCCATAGAACCTCTGGCACTGTGAGCTTGCTACTATGCTCAGTGCCACTGTCCATTGTTTTGTGCTACGCCAGGAGATTAGACTGCGCACGAATTTGGAACCACAACTGGTTACTGATTGCCATCCATTGGTTTTACTGCCCCAGTCAGCATCACTGAAGGCACTAATTTCTGGGCTGAAGTTCCTTTCTATTGAAGGCTCAGATTTTTTGTACCATTTAGATACCTAAATCTGCATTTGGGGCATACCCAACGACACTTCAATGGATTGTTGTTGAACTGGCTGATGCACTTAAACAGCTTGTGGAGTGTCAGGCCTGGATACCTGACACAAATTCTACAGATTAGCAACTACTTGTTGAAAGGGAGCATTTAAAACACACTTTTTAACTTTGCCTGTAACACTCATCACGTCCACTACACTCTACTGTGTTTCTTGAAGTTTTGCACTTGGTTACACTGGAGAAGCGACAGGTTTAGGTCAGACGTGTTGAAGTGTTGAAGAATTTCAGTGATGTAAAATTGCTGATCAATCCATAACTTACCGGATGTGTGATCCCATATAGATATTCCAAGACAATGCTTTGTTTCTTCTAGATCTTTCATATCAAACTTTATCTCAAGATTTGGCTGTATCATGTTTTTCAGATCTTTTTTTTTTATTTAACAAAAGAGTAGGTAGGCTGTCCATGTGGGTGCTGTCAAGATAATCTTTGGTGGCAAGGACAAACAGAACTCTGAGAGAGGAGAATTTAACTACTGGGGAGAACAATGTTCATAATCTGTACTCGGTCTTTGCCTGCATCCTTTGACCACCAGGAGGCTTTGTAGTTCAGTTCGAAGGAGGAACTCTTGATCTTGAATACCTACTTGGTTTTTAAGGGTACATTTCCTTTTAATAGATCAACCCACTCATACGTCTGACTTCTTGAAAATGACCCCAGCTCCTTGTCTATTGCCTCTTTACATAATTTCAAGGCTTGTGGACTCTCTAGTGCTACTGTTGGAGTCAAAGGCTCACCCCCTTGACTGAAACAAAGTATGATACAAAGTGTGTGTCACAGTTTGCTTTTTGGAAGCATGTGATGTCGTAACTTATGGTTCCTGTTCTGCACATTCCTTGCTTGGAAAATTAAAGAATGGTTCTTCTGTGCTGTTGGATATGTTTCCTTTGTGAGCACGACTATTGTTGACTACTTGAGCGTAACTAACACCATCTGCTTGTAGCATCAACGTATATTTTTTCTTCTTGAGGGTACTGTAATGGGTCTTTACTTAAGAGTTTGCCGGGTAGCTTCAGTTAAGAGTCTCAATAGAGGTGGTAAAAAAAAGCCAAATTCCTGATTAAATCACTTGAGGCGTAATTAGTTTAAATGGTCCATATTCAGATTTTCACAGAAATTCACATTGATGTATCCCTGGGGATCAAGATGTCTGATACAAGGCTCACTCCAGGCCTGGTTGGAGTTTCGCGCAGAAAAGACTGCAACAGCAATCCTGACTTGTATTCATTAACACAAGAAAAAAACTGTCCTTAGTTCAACTTGAAGAAAGGAAAAAAAGGCCCCTTTGCTGATGCTTGGCCACTTCCTTCACCATTTATCAAATATTCAGAAACACAAAATCATAAACTGCATTAAATTCAGCAAGGGTGGCCACGCTTGCCTTGACCCTATACCAATAACTCTCCCGGCCCCCGGCCTAGCACACGTCTGTCCCGCATCCAGACTTAAATGACTCCAGCCAGGTCCCTTGCTTGCCTTGCTTCAGCCACCCTTACATATTCTTGCACCAACTGGCGACTCCTTGCTAAAGTGTTAGTTATACAGATAAACCTCTTTGTTGCAATTTATTACTACACTGCTTTGCCCTGAGATCATCATGTTAATTGGTGGTTTCTTTTCCTTAATGGCTGATAGGAAGTTACTGCCGATGCAGAAAATAGTTCTGCCCGCCATTGTACTAGCTTTGCCGACTTCACGAACACCTTCAACATTCCATCACTGGCTCATAGCCAATCACCAACAACATGGCCTTATAGGGCATGGATTCCAGGAAAACTAAAACCCACAATTTGGCACTGCTGTGTCTGACTGCTACAGACCGTCACTTCCCTTAAAGTTATACCAATTAACATTAAGAGTACTAGTACTTAATTGACAAAGTATACAACAAAACTCAATTAGCTAAAATTTAGAAAATTCAATGCTGAACATTCGATACCAAGCTTGATATGGGAAGCTTGATTTTAGAGTTAGAGCACATTACCGGATATTTAAAAGAAAAAACAAGCACATCAGCCAACTTTAAATTTACTGTAAAACATTCCACATAAAAACTGGCCAAATAAGACACTAAAATCAAATGTTGGGAAACATTGGGCGAATCCACAACTAGGTGTTTCAACTCTAAATTTATAAATCTACACTTCTTATGAAAATTTGGCTGTCAACAAATGATCAAAAACATGGTAGTAACTGGAAAGTTCACTATACAGTAAAATGTTATTGCAATAAGTTATGATATAAGAAAATGCTCGCTCAACAGATACATGTGCAGTTGCAATAAAAATATATTAATCTACCTTTGTTACCAAATTTAGGCTAAATCTCAAACATACTAAATAAACACCCTGAAGACTGAAATAGCCTTGATACAGAAATGATTAAAGGAGATAATCTGTTCAGAATTTAAAGGATCACCTTTTGACATCTCACACTTCATTACTGCATTAAACTGAGTTCCTTGAATTGTAGTACAAGTCCCATAAGTTTCAGCTACATTGTAAGATAAGTGGATTACATTGACAAAGGGGCAAAAGAGAACCCATTATTTACTTTTACAGCATTAATTAATACTATAGTTTAAAAACTGCATAGTAATAAAATGATGTATTTTTGATAGATACTTTGGCTTAATCATGGGATGGGCCAAACTTCAACTTCTGCAGAAGTTAAGCAAGGATGATCGAGTTTGTCATCATGGTTTGGTGCAGACTGTGGAAGAATTGGGCCATTGGCCCTTTCTTTTTCCAAACAACAGTGACAGGCGTCACACACCTGAACATGCTTCATGACGAAGCATTACCAAGTGTCCTGAACAAATAGGGGAAACTTCCGATATGGTTCCAACAGGATGGAGCTCCTGCCCATTACAACTTGGCAGTTAGGAACTGGCTTGATGAGCAATTTTCTGAAAATTGGCAGCGACATTGCGGAGAGGTGGAATGGCCAGCACAAAGACCAGACGTAATGCCTTTGGATTTTTATTTGTGGGGCCACCTTAAATCTTAGGTTTACACTGAGAATAATTTGATCCCATGCTCATCTGCAAGAGGGGATCATTGAAGCCTGTACACAGATCATGCCAGACAACATTTGTCGTGTTCTCCACAACTGGGTCCATTGCATTGAACAGAATGGTGGACACATTGAACACATGTTGTGATTTTGTATTTTCCTTGTTTCTTGACTTATAGGACATTCTGTAGACTGGGTACCTAGATGCTCTTTCACCCGTCAGCTGCCAGGTCATGATGCTCCCTGATTGTGAGGCAGGTTCTAGGTATGCGTTTGTTACGCAATATAGCATCAAACATTTGGCAGTGCACGCTCAGCTCAAAAGTTACTTAGGTGGCCAGAGTTTTCAACAAATAAAACAAAAATTATTTCTCAAGAGATGGCTTAAGAATATCTACGCAGAAATAAGTAATTACTGTGGCTAGAGAAATAGATTTACATTAATATTTATACACTGTTTCATTACTGTTACCCAATTTTTAAAATAAATTTTTGTATATTTTATTAAAATTCCTAAAATCCTTTTGTTATGTCACTGTTTTTGTTATTTCTGAATCTGTTAAAACCGGGCTGTACTGCATTTTTTATAAATAAATATTAATGTAATATGCATATCTGAACGTGTTCGGATAAGTGCTCCTTTTTTGTTCCACGTGTCATTCTGGTTATTTATTCACTAGAATGGGCCGTTACAGGTATACATGTACAAAAACATGCATAATAACAGGGGCGGCCCCATGTTTCCAAAGCATAGGATGGGATGGTGTTTAGACTTTATTCCCTAAATACATGTCGTCATGCATTTGAATTGAATCCTGAAGGTCAACATTCCATTTGTAGTGGTTGTTGAAATATCATCACTTAACATGTTCATTAACATAACTTTCATGGTTTTTATTTACAATAGACGTATGGTTGCTATACTCATTATTCTTAATTTAGATCTTGCTACCTGTATTCGCGAGCTTTTATGCTATTTACATTCCACCCTGCAGAATTGCCATTGCAATCCCTTAGGTCAGGCCTGATGTCAGGTGGCCCACGAGTGATTCTGTGTAATGTTAAGTTACATGACTGATACCCATTTCTGTCAGTTATGGTGAAGAGGTAATGGTACAACATTAGCAACCTCTACCCAAGCCTAACTACATAAAACATGTGTTTTTTTAAGTTGCTACTAATCTGTTATCAGTGAAAAATAGTTAATTTGTAACTCTTTGCCTGTTGACATACAACAAACGAGCAGTGTTTATAATGCCGATGTAGCGACTAGCATGCCCTGTTTTTTTTGTGTATACTATATTATTTTGCACACAATTGGACATTGTTATACATTGTATGATAAACTGCTATTCTGCAGTCCTTCACCACAGGCTAAATGGTTTTATTTAGTTACCAGCTAATTTAATGTTTCATATACAATGTTTGGTTTCCAGAGGCCAAACTTGAGTAAATCTGGAAATTTATGAAAATGCTGAAACTAAATTCATTGAATATCATGAGTAAGTGCATTCTGTACTTTCAAGTGGTAGTGTTCATAGAAAACATAATTGGAAATGTTTCCTTTCACCACCGGACAATAGTTTCCTTTCATCACTGAACAATACAGACCTAAAAATAATCTGCAGCATGTATTTTGTGTTCCCAGGATGTCAAGTAAACTCCTCTGAATGTTGAATCGTTCATAAAATATTCGAAGACTTTTGGTAAGTTGAACAGGTCCTTCTGCTCCATTCTTGTTTTGGGATTGAGTTTCAGAAGTGATGGGGTTGGTGCCCGTTATTTTGTGTTAGAGTTGTCCAAGGATGGAGTTGTTAAGAGGGGCTCTCACTCTTTCTCTCCTCTCTTGCGTCAGGTTTTTCCACCTTCGTTCTCCATTTGACTGTTGGAGCCTTCTGCTCGAGTGGCCATCAAGCAGATTGAACTGCATTGGTGGTGGGGGTGAGCTCCCGACAAGAGAAGGGGGGAGTGTGGGTGTGGGTGGCAGAAAGGGTAGGCTTGACGAAGTGGTGGCGAACGTGCCTCGTCTACTGCAGTGTGAGCTATCCCTGGCTTAGGATGACTTCGTAAGTGTGGGTGCACACGTTCAGCAAAGTCAAGTGGCTGTAGACTGGTGTCTTCAGAACAACAATGGCTCAGGTTTGGAGCCTTTGCTAAGAGCTGGAAGTTCCAGAACATTGCGGCAAACTTGTTTTCGCTATCTCGGAAAACAAGTCTACGCCCAGGATGTGCTAGGGTGGTGACTACATGAGGTACGTGGCAGTGATGTCTGTTTGGGTCACCCATTTTGAATGGGGTGATTTCTCGTACTTAGACTAGAGTTACGAAGGATTCGCATGGCGAGAATACTACCATATAATTTCGCTACTCATTAGGGAAGGTGCAAAAGTAAAGAAACTCAGATGTGTGTCATCGGGATTCAAAATGGCAGTCTTTAAGTCCGAAGATCTTAAAATTTGAATATTGCGGGATCATTTGAGTAGTGTATGAATGCCTTGAGAATTGAATGTTGCTGATAGAGTTGAGCTTGTATGATAGAATCACCACATGAGGATTCTTCAGCAATTTTGATTTGAGGGTTAAAGTTTTTTTAATGTGTTGTATCGAAGAAAGTTTAAACTAAAATTGTAAGGATCGAAGTGTGAAATGTTTAAAGGTGCATAAAGTCTATCTTTCCACAATTTTAGTTTTCTCATTTAAGCAACCTTTGTCACAATGCCTATTTGGATAGATTGTCGACTAAATAACTCCAGACAGAGGAGACGTGTTAAAGAACTGTTGAGTTTTGCTTTGTGCTTTATTTGAACTGATTTGTGGTACAAAGTAACAACAATTTTCAAGAAGATGACTTTCAGATTAGGTTGCTCTCAGCTACTAATGAAACATGACTTCAACAGTATCATTTGAGATGAATAAATGAGTTAAAAATAATACATTTTGAAAATATTTGCACAAAATAGTCTTACCAATTGTTCCCACACAAATAGTTATTTAAGGATGTATTTTAAACAAGGACTTTATTTGCAAATCTGGTAAAGATTTGAATCTGAAAGTCACTATAATATCAGAATAATAATTTCTTGGATATTTAAATACAGCTAGAATGTTTTGTAGATTTAGAAGTATTGTATGAAATCATTATATTTTCAATTAAAACTTCATTTTTAAAATGACAGATGCCAAAATATTTTGATATTAATACCTGTCTTGTGCCAGGGTAAGGTGACAACCGTTCAGATGTATCAGATCCACAGCTAGAACTTTCACTTAACTCGGTTGGAAACTTCCGACTGGCACGTGGTGATGGAGGTGGTCGGCGGCTGCACACCTGAGACTGGATGTGTTCACAAACACGTCTAAAACGACGGATATTACCTGCATAGTTCAAGATACAATCAACACATTTGTTGTAATTGAAATTACATACTAAAAAATTACATTAACTACTGGTTATATTTAATTCTAGTGGACACTATCAAAATAAATGTAATTCCAAAATGTCTTGTTGAATTTTGGACACACATCTATCGCTAGAGAAGCTATAAATTCAAAACTCCATAAACCACAATGCACAACAGTACTGTATTCTTATACACACATATACATATATATATACACACATACCCACCCACCCACATAGGGCTGAATCATTTACTACAAAATTATAATTTGTTTATTTATTGTGTAATTTATTGAATTTGCTACTGTCTAGTTTATTATCTTCAGGTATTGTTGACAGAAGTTACGAAGGGTGATGTCTGGTTTTTACCTGTGTCGGATTTTAAAATTTTTATTTTTGTATTTAATTAAGTTTGTTTAGGTTGAGGATACTTTGTGTCATAATTTCATTTCAATACCATCATTTGCAGCAGTTTAAGTTTTGACAGTAATTGTATTTTACTTCCGGCTGGATACATTGTTAAACATTTTTAGTGCAACAGCATAGGTGTGCTTGTCCAGTTCCCGGAAGAGATAATTTAGATTGTATCTATATTTACTACTTTAACTTTTCACTAGAGTGTATGTGTGCGTTCTCAAGTTGAGTGTGCAAAAGAGACATGTTTGGCGGGGGCTGGCAAGGGCCAATCAAAAGACAAACTATTTAAGAATATTAAACTTTATTTTGTAATTTAAAGTGTAACTATGTTTTAGAATGAATCATTTTTATTTGAGATGTTGTTTATGAGTATAAAGGTTGTAATCGTTCATTGTATTTAACATAGTTTTAGTTTTGGTAATGTATATTTTTTTGCTTGCTGCAGTGGGTGGCCGCCAGGTGCACTGCAGGGAGAGAGCTAGCATGGCTTGGTGAGTTATGCCATTAGGAGATTCTTGTCGGCCGAGGTAAGCAGACGTATTTTCGTACAACTGTAGAGGCGAAGAGATGGGGGCGAGCATGGCTGTAGGGAGGTGCAAGTTTGGGCTGACCAGATTTTGGTGGACTAACCTAATGGAGTAAAATGTTGAATATCTTTTGTGGCACCTAAGTTCAGACAATGTTTTACTGTGGTAATCAAGTTTAAAGTTTCTGGCAGAATGCGGACTTGTGGACTGGTACTTTCCCGGGAGAGGTCAATGTAAGTCACAACATTTTGGTCTGTCTGCAATGTGTTTGTTTCTTCTTTTTCGGCCAAATAACAAACTACTTTTTTTAGTGGAAGAAGTTGGAATGCTCCATACCTGAGCGTTCTACAATACTACATTTTGGTTTCGTGACTTGGATATTGTCGCCACACTACATTTTTCAGTGCCATGACCAGGATGTGTTGTACTGTAGATGACCCATTACAACATACATACATGCATAAATATATACATACATACGTACATACATACCTGCATACATACAAAAACACTAAAATATAATTAACCATATATTAACTCAATAAAGCAGCAAACAAAACATAGGGCTTTACATTATCTAATTTTCTCTGTTGAAAAGTAAGTACAATATTTCTGTACATTACATACAGCCCCTATAATTTGTATTTTCAATATGAGTAAAATCAATTACTTTAATCACTATGCCTTCCCAACACAACTCTCATTACAGCAATAACTTACAGAGTAAAATACTTAATACTTTAACACTGGCAACTTAAACGATATTCATATTAACTAATCTATATTTTTATTAGTTGTATCTTTTATTACCAGTGACAATAACTCTAGTTCAACACATTTAACCCAACGCATAAATTGAATACAAATAATTTGTAAGTACAAAAATTTATTTAAAATTAAGTTTATCAAAGAGGACCAGTAAAGTAATTAGTTTACTTTGCTCTATTAAGAGGATCTTATTGTCGCCGTCAGTGACCGAGAGAGGTTTCTATTGTTGTAGGTCAGCGTGACTCGGATGGCTGTCAGGGTAACAATGAATTTTGGTGGGGGCGATGATAACTTTGAATTGATGGACGCCACTGACTGAGATGTGTAGTCGGACATGATACTCTCCTTGGGCTGATACTTTCGTGCCTGCTTGCCCTCTCTCTCACTGGCACCCCGACGGAGTACTGGGAGCATCTGAGAAAACCTGCCTAACTACATGGACTTTTGAAGGCAATCCACATGCCCACACCTTAGGCCGAGAGAAATGACAAATTCCTAAACAGCTAATAAAACTAGGAGACTTTGAGGATCAGTTTGAACATGAGTTTAATAAAGAAAAAAGCCGAAAAAACATACACGTAGACACGTCACAACATACAAGTAAAAAAAAAAACACTTATTAAAAGGCAAGAACTTACAACAATGCTTGGTGACAAATAAAACACTGATAAGATGCTTGCAACACTATCTAGTGCAACAACAAGAAACAATTATAATAGTAAACATTAAGTGTCGAAAAACAGAGCTAGTAATATAAATCCTGAGAACTGAACCACAGAGTCAATGAAACAAGATGGTAGCGTCTACGTGGCACAAGTGTTCTGCTGCTGGTTGTTTTTTCCACTGCCAGATCACGGTTGCGAGCTATCAGTCCCCCCTCCTCTGCGGAGGGATACCAACTCATCTGTTACACACTGCCCAGAGGCACAACAATAGCAACCTACGTAGTTCCTACTACAAAATTCAAATCAGACTACCTAAAAGATGTGACAACATGTGTAATTAATTACATTTATTAGGGCCGGTTTCACCACTATTTCATTTAACTTGGTTTAACTAAGTGAAGATAAAATTTTAACTTCATATTTAACTGCGTTTGAGAACTTTTCGTTTCACCATGCAAATAACTCAGTTAACTAACTTGGTTTAGTTAAGCGAAATTAAGTGCTTAACTTTTGCAGAATTGTATGTATCAACAAGGCGGTGGCCAATATTCAGCTACTAATCTATGTGTTTTTTTGACTCATTATCTTCGGTTATTCGTTGCTTGTCTATGGAATTCTAAACATAAATAAATGCAGAGCATGTTGAGTAAGTTGAGGTTATATTGGATGCATTCGTAATGAGTATTTTGTAAGTTGTTATGTGTTATGTATTATAGTGTGTGTGTATGTGAAGGGTAAAGGTATTTTGGACCATGTTAGGTTGGACACACTGGATGTTGTGTAGACAGGTTGTTGTTGTAGGGAGTGCAGCAATGGCAGCGGTACTGAGTGGTTTATATTGGATGCAATCTGGTAAAGATGTAACATTGGCGACGAGTAAATCGGAAACTACGCGTGTAAATGATTGCGGCGTGACGGTGCTGCGTGGAAATAATGGCAATGGCGCTCTTTCCGTCATTCGGCGAATTTGTTCAGGGCCGGGATACGTGGAAGACGTATTCAGAAAGATTGCAATTTTATTTCGTGGTGAACAAAATCGTAAAGGATGAGGAAAAATGGGCAATATTTTACACGGTATGTGGGGTAGAAGTGTATGATTGGGCAACGTCATTAATAGCCCCGAAGTTAACACTGGAAGTACCGTTGACCGAAGTATTGGAACTACTGACAAACCATTCCAATCCCAAGCCCAGTGAAATAGTGGAAACCTTCAAGTTTCACAAGAGGGACCAGGGAGAAGGAGAGTCAGTTGCGCAGTTTGTAGCTGAGGTACGGCAATTATGATCACATTGTAACTTCGTCGACCTGGAAAGGATGCTACGGGATCGTCTATTGTGTGGGGTGCGAGATAAGGCACTGCAGCATTCACTGTTGGCAAAATCGAAGTTAACATTTAAGGAAGCACTGGACATGGCTACAGCTGCAGAAATGGCTGGCCGTAATGTGATTGACATTCGAGGTAGGGCGTAAGAGGCTGTAGAAACAATGAACAAGTTGGCAGTGAGTGGACACAAGATGGCGTCCCGGTCAGAACGAGTGTCGGAGAAAGTTAAATCCACACAGGAAGAACATGTCTGCTGGAGATGCAGCGAAACACCGACCAGTGCAATGCAGGAATCGCCGTACAATTTGCAATTTTTGCTCCAAGCCAGGCCATTTGGAACGAGAATGCATTACAAAAAAGAAAGGGGCCATGAAGGAAATGAAAAAAATCCCAAGGATCTAAGGAAATGAAAAGTAGGACACACAATATGGCAGAACATATAGAGCCAGATGACCTGGAAGAATCACAGGTATATAGTTTGTATAAAACAAGTGCAAGTCCCCAACCCAAACCACCAGTGATAATGGAACTGCTGTTGAATGGCAAGCAACATGTTATGGAAGTGGACACAGGGGCTGGCCATACAATCATTAGCAGGGAAACTTTCAAGAAACTGTAGCCAGAGCAACCACCACTACAGGAAGTGAGGTTAGTGCTTCAGACATGGTTTCAAGAGAAACTGAAGGTATTGGGGTCCTTAGAAGCAGAAGTGGAAAAAAAAAAAAAAAAAAAAAAACAGTAGCTAGTTTACCCCTATTGGTAGCAGATGGTCACGGACCCAGTTTATTAGGCAGGAACTGGTTCGAGCCATTGGGAATATATGTGCAGGGGGTGTATACTGTGACTGAAGATGAAGTAACAAACAGGATTAGACAACACATTTCAGTATTTGACAATGCAGAGTTGAACCAGTATATGGGACCTCCAGTCACAATGGAACTACAAGCAGATGCCAAGCCCATATTCAGAAAGAGTCGTTCTGTGGCTTTTCTCTACAAGACAGCGTCAGCATGGAAATTGACAGATAAGTGGAAAGACGTGTTTTAGTACCTGTGAGATTTTCTGCATGGGCCACTCCTATTATACCACTTCGAAAAGCTGATGGAACAGTCCGCATATGTGGGGACTACAAATGCACGGTCAACAATGTTTGTAACACTAGCATTTATCCTTTACCCACCATTAATGAAGCATTTGCGAACCTGACTGGTGGGATCATATTTACCAAATTGGACCTGGAAGAAGCATATCTATAGCTCTCAATGGATGAAGCCACTTCCAAGGTATTAACGATCAATACAATGAAGGGGTTGTTCCGAGTGAAGCGTATGGCTTTTGGCGTTAGCAGTGGCCATGAATTTTTCAGCGGAAAATGGAAATGTTGTTAGAAGGAATTCCTGGGGTAGTTGTGTTGATCGATGATATTCTGATTACTGGAAGTAATGTAGAGGAACATTGGCAAAAGGTTAGTGAGGTTCTGGCAAGAATCGACAAGGCAGGGCTGAGATTAAAGAAGGCAAAATGTAAGTTTTCAGCAGGAAGTGTTGTGTTTTTGGGGTATCTGATTGATGCACATGGGGTGCACCCTACAGAAGGAAAGGTGGAAGCCATTCATAGGGCCCCAGCACCAACATCACGGTAAGAGTTACAAAAATTTTTAGGGCTTCTGAATTTTATATGAGAGGTTTTTGAAGGATAAAGCTTCAGTCCTAGAACCCCTGCACCAGTTGTTGAATTTTGGAAGGTCGTGGGAGTGGACCCAAAAGCATGAGGAGGCCTTCCAACAAGCAAAGTCATTGATCCAGTCAAACATGGTGCTCACACACTATGACCCACAAAAGCCACTTATTTTAACGTGTGACGCATCAGCCCATGTGATGGAAGATGGCAGAGAAGCACCAGTTGCATTTGGGTCTAGAACCATGCATAAGCAGGAAAGGAACTATTCCCAACTAGACAAAGAGGCATTAGCCATTATGTTTGGAGTAACTAAATTCCGACAGTACGTGACAGCACGGCATTTTACAATTGTTAGTGACCACAAGCCCTTGCCAAGTCTGCTCGATCCATCCAGACAGACACCAGATATCCTGTCCCCTAGGTTATTACGTTGGAGTCTCTGGCTCGCCATGTTTGACTATCATTTAGAGTACAGAGCAGGCACCAAAATCAGTCATGCTGATGCATTAAGTAGGTTGCCCTTGCAGTCAGAGAATTTCAACGTCCCAGTGGTTGGAGATGTTTTGATGCTGGAAGCACTGCCAGAGCTACCTGTGGAGGCTGATAAAATTGCACGAGAAACGGAAGACGACCCCATATTGGCTGAGGTGAAACATCGTACGTGTCTGGTTGGAAAGATGACAAAGTCCCAGCGGAGCTCCACCCATACTTTGTGCGCAAGGATGAGTTGTCTGTGTACAAAGGATGTGTGTTGTGGGGGAATAGGGTGACTATCCCATCATCTCTAAGAGCACAGCTTCTGCAAGTACTCCATGCAGCCCATGATGGAATTGTCAGGTCCAAAGCGTTAGCTCGCAGCGACATGTGGTGGCCCAAAATGGATGCTGATATTGAAGGGACAGTCGGTTAATGTGTGTAATGCCAGCAGCAGTTGGATAATCCCCCCCCCCCCAAGTGAAAGGCAGCACTTGGGTTCCAGAAACAAAACCTTGGGTGAGAGTGCATATGGATTTTTTTGGTCCTTTCCAAGGGCAAGTGTTCCTCATAGTGGTGGATTCTTATTCAAAGTGGCCAGAAGTGAGAAAGGTAATCTCAATGACCTCAGGATCCGTCATTAGAGAACTGAGAGATATATTCAGCTTTCACGGCCTGCCACATTGTATTGTCTCTGACAATGGTACAGCGTTCACGTCGGAGGAGATGAAAACCTTCCTTTCTAGAAACGGAATACGATTGATTAGAAAAACACCATTCCATCCATCTATCAATGGGCAAGCAGAGAGAATGGTGCAGACCATTAAGGGCAAATTAAAGAAACAGTTAGGGGGAGACTGGCAGACAAAATTGGCTCGTTTGCCATTTGCTTTGCGTACTACGCCAAGTACAGCCACCAACAGGTCTCCAGCAGAAATGCTGATGGGTAGAGAACTACGCACAACACTGGACCAAATCAAGCCAAGGGAGCACGAAAACCAGCAAAAGTGGAGATGTCCGGAACGGGTGAGAACTTTTGCAGTGGGAGACCAGGTGTTGTATCGGCTGTATAAGGAAGGGAAGAAATGGTGCCCAGGTGTGGTTAAGGCAACAGGAGGACCATTAACGTATGTAGTCTCAGATAGTAATGGTCAGACATGCAGATGCCACATTGACCAGCTTTTAAAGAGAGTGGGACCTTCAGGACCAGAGAAGAGGAGCAAGGTGATTGAAGGAGCACCAGGAAGAGAACCAAGGTATACAGGAACACCAGAGAATGAGCCTGTTAGGACAAGCAATGAGAATTCTGCAAGG